>JASFCW010000010.1:0-30508 GCA_036936985.1 Crucibulum cyathiforme
CATCGTCCAACGCGGTCGCAGAGCGCACCTCCAGAGAGGAGAGTGGCGGTGGATGAAGCTGAATTCCAAGAGAACACTAAGTCGTGGAAAGATGCTGAGGCATTAACCGGTTTTCTGGAAATTAACCGTCGCTGTCCCAAGAGAAGCTTAACTTCGTTCGCTGCCAGTACGCGAGGCGGTGAGCTTGTACCTCCACCTCCACCACTTTGTGAGTTAAATACCTCTTCAATCTTCTCATTACGTCTCATCCACTTCCACCCTCAGTACGCCCCACTACATTCTGGCGCAAGACTCGCCGTTCAGGCGTCACGGGCGCTTCCTACTCTCCTTCATCGCATCTCATTCGACGTTCGACATACATCGCTGCTGGACTTACATTCGACGCTCCAGTTCATGATCTTAGCGCCTTATGCGTGGAAAGCCGTGTTGGATACATCGTTGTTCCACCAGATCAGAAACTACAGTAACGCATCTATACCCGTTCAACAGTATACCCATATCCTCTTGTGCGGAGGCGGGAAATTTTGCCCGTACAGGCCATAGGCAAGCATATCTTCAGACGTACATCTTTCAATGGCGACCTCCTCATCCGCTTCAATCGTACTCCATTCATCATGCTGGAATGCCGCGTCGGACGTTGTCTTGTAAAACCCAGATATTGCGGCCTGGTGCTTCATATATGGGCGCTTTTCTATCCTTGCGCGTCTACGCAGCTCTATGCGCTGCATCTAGATGAATAACCAGCTACAATGCACAGGTTCAATGTAAAGTTGACGCGAGCCTCCAGACTCTTGGAGTTTCGCCGACCTTTGCGGAGGATATATGAACGATGCAATAGGACGCTGCATGCGTTTACCCCAAAGCTCTACCCTTGGCATCTTTACCTCGATGACATGTATATATCCACCACAGCCGGACCAACCATCATAGATGCCGCTATGAGTGGTTTCCAGAACAGCAATGGCAGTTGCCTGTGGCTCAGGGCTGCCATTTTGTTGTCACTCCATGCCACATACACATATATTACTCTCATTTTTACCTACTAATTGTCGTAACTTGGACTCTTGCTTCACGTTCTTTTGGGACTTTTAAACTATATGTACATCCTGTTAATTGAAGCTTCGGTCTTGCATTATTGCAGTTCTGAAGATGTCAATACAGCTATTCAAATCATAAATATGTCAGCTTCATGTTAGTTTAAACACTTATCTCCCCATTTGCTGTAGGTTTTGACTTCCAATTTCATTTCATTTCGATGTCGCCAATCGTGAAATGCAACTTTGAAGACACCATTTCTTCGGAGTGAGGATCGTGGTCAAAGGCTGTGCCCTGGCATCGGCACCGGCAGAGGCCCGAGCTATGACATCTGCTCCCACGCGTAGGCATCCCGCATACCATGGATCGGCGTCGAGCACAATTTTCTATTTCCCTTCATCACCATCATCATCTGTATTCTAACTTTCCTTGCTTTAACACCTCCGGACCGTTCATTACACACCAATTATTATATCATGGCCAACTGGTACGTCCCTTAGGTTCTGTTGAGTGAGTTTAAACCGAGACAACCGCAGGATTGATTTTCTGTCTCTCATTGCTGTACGTATTGCGCGCTATCCTTTGGGGATGTTCTAACAAGATTCTGCAGACCATTGGCGTATTCGGGGGTGTCGTTTACGGCGTAATCTTGGCGACGAAGTTGGTCTCTGACGGGGTTCAGTCTACCAAAGAGAGGTGAGTCCTTTCTACGTGGACGTAACGTATCTCAAGCTAACGCGCGCTGAAGCCTCAAAAAACAAGGACTGGACGTGTCAGATAAGGGCGTCTCAATCAAGACCTCGAAACGCTTTGACAGGCAGGACTATATTGACGCGACGCAGAGGTGTGTTGTTATCATATGCCGTTATGCTGATCTTTCATTGAACCCGTGAACAGAGGTATCATGAAGACTATGGACGCAGCATCGTTCAGGAAGGGAGGCGATAACTCTGCGCCAATTCCTGTGAGGAGCAACTCGCAGATGAGCACCGCTAGCGATGCGAGCACAACCAAGAAGAAAAGCATATTCAGCAAGAACAAGTAGTGGGATGTAGGGCGGAGTCATGTACGGAATACTGCACGTTTGTCTGTCAGTCTCTTGTCTCTCTTGTTCTAAGTTGGGGTATTGCGCGCCTAGGAGGGCCCGAAGGGGTGATACCGGACTCTAGGCCTCAGGTAGATGCCTCAGCGTCGAGATGGGCGGTCGACAAAAAGGAGGTATAGCGCTCCATGTATATTTACGCCTTTGCACACGCTGGGATCGTGGACATTATTTTCACATTCTCATTCATCTTATATCTATATCTACGAAATCGTTGCTACTGTACTATTTTCTTACAGATGTACGGACTCGTACTTGCTACAACTATACACGAAATGGAAGGAATCCAGCTGAATTGTTGACATTGTCCGAGATACTGTTACATGTCGATGTCATTTAGTAAGATCTCATTTGCGATGTTTATGAACTCGTCTTTCATGATGGTAATCTAGAGGTAACTTGTCGCTGCTCGTCGTCAGGATCCTTTGATTTACGGCATCTCTCGCAAGTTTACAGAGTTCAGGTCATTTCATCTCAGACAAGAAAGTTACGAGACGCTTTACTTCATTTGTCTTAATGTCTTATTAAAGCTCTTACTGCGAATTGAAACAATATCATTAATGGATTCATTCACATTACCGTTATTAACGTGGTTTCCACCAAACACTATACAGAATGAATACAATATCGATAGAATATATGAGCAGTCATCAGGCTTTATAGCTTTTCATACCAAATGGAGGTCTGAGGATGAGCTTCTTAAGTTTCCAACTTCCAACATTGGTACAATTATTCTTTTATCTCTGACACAAAGTCCTCTTTCATGGCTATGAGCATCGCGAGTTCGAAACAAATACACAGACCTTACCTCATCTTCATTTTACAGAATCGTAAGCCAAGTAAACTCGAATCAAAGAACCTTAAGTTCAGGAGAAGTTGACGTGAGAGTACGTCTAAAATCTCCGCATTTAATATTTGGGTTTCCAAAACCAAGCGTTCCGGTAAAAACACTGCAGGCATCTTTCGAAGCGATAATGTAAGAAGTAACGACAAGCCACTATGATTAACAGCGTTTCCTAGGAGTTCAGACATCGGAGATTGCCTTTTATCAATCTAGGAATACGACCCAGCATAGGATGCGTTCGATTCCACGAAAAAAGCAGTGACCTCCAATGTGAGAGTGTCCAGATTGGAAAACGCTGTGTTAGAGAAGCACTTATCCCTTCAAGACTCTTCTACGGAGGTTGATGCGGGATTAACTCGTTGATAGTAGTAATATGATTGGCAAGCGTACGAGGTCTTTGACATAAAGATGACGGTGGGGGAGAAAAATGAAGCCAGCGGGTTGGGTTTGTGCGCGTGGGATCAGTAGGAGGGTGCGGCTCCAACTTTAAGAGATGAGGAAAGTCGCTGAAATTTAGGTACAGTTCTGGTGACTGACAAGAATATCTTCAGAGTTTCCAGAGTTTTCTCAAGAGTATCCATGAAGCAACTACTATCTTCAACGCAGGAGTGGAGTTTTCATAAATATGAGATCGTGATTTGAAATATCTTGAAATCAAAGCCTAGGCGAAGCCTGCACAGTGACAGATCACTAGAAGAGGAGACGAAGCGTACTTAGATTGTCAGCGGCTTAGGGTCACTCGGCCAGACACCTGTGAGTAAATGAATGCAGAAGGGGAGTTGGCTGCTCAGCGGATATTGCCATTTGATGGTGTACTCCTCAACTGCACTGAAGTTTGGCAATGGCTGTAACAGCATTTCCTATATCTGTCTATAAGGAACTTGGAGTTATTTGTCTACAATGAGAATTGCATGCTTAGCTTCATGAAAAGCGAACATTATATGTAAGCGTAAGTCCTTACTTCCATAAATTGGGTGTAACTTTTGGAGCAGTTGGCATTTGATCCAAGCCTTTTATCATTTGAAATCCACGTATTGGATAAACTTGGAGGCTGGGGATGAGTTACTGAATAGAATTTGTACACGGTTGATCAGTAAGATATGTAATAGGTTCTACAACTCACTCTAAACTAGGGCTGCTAACCGTAACCGTATGCTATGGTTATACGGGTACCATAGTCATTGAGTAAACATTGGAGTAGAGGGGTTTGCCCGGAGATGGTCGCATGGCTCGGGATGGTAGCGATGTGGATTGCTGTAGTCTACGACAGGACACGAACACGGTATGTACGCTACACGGTCACGTGACTGCTCGCCTAGATCTACTAGTACCACGTTTTTTCTACCTACTTCACAGAATATAGAACGGGACAACCCCAGGTAGAGTTTTAAAACATATTCACGAGCTCTAGTCGTGGATGAATACAGCTAAGAGTGTAATCTGGCGAGGCCACGTGATTAACGCGTCTCACTAATCTCTGGTATATTCAAGAGATGACATGAATTGGTGTTCGATCTATGCATCTCCTGCTTTTGAGCATGTAGGTAGATGTCCCATTGCAGGGTTCCTAGCCTTTACCATGCTGGGGTGTGGGTGTTAAATTTACGAGCGTTCGCGATCCGGACACCGCCCGCCGTCCATTTATTGTCGTACATGTATGTTGGCGGCTGCTTATCATTTTATCATGTACCTGTTATGCAGATATTTTGTATTTATGTAACTGGTGTACATTCGAGTTTGTACACTACCCGTTTGCCTCAGACGCTTATCGAGGCCAAACGATCCTGTCACTTATTTTAACGTGCCAAAGCGAAGCGCAGTATGTCTCGTTTAGATTCAGACGCTCGCATTTAACAACTCGGACATTGAAATGTTGACGGCGGACAATGTCATGTTGCGCATACAACGGTCACGGCCTGAGAGTTTATAGCAAATTGTCTGAACTAGGTGACATCTCCCAGCGTTAAAGCTTAGCGCTTACCACCCACGTTGTGATAGGCGCTCAACAGGCATCGAGACTACAATGTTACTGCAGCGCTTTTAACAAAAGCGCCTAATTTCGACACCTTGCGAGAGATAGAAAATATAACTCGCCGTCAACAGAAGCTTGACACTACGAGCGTCTCGACAAGCGCTGTGAATGTAAAGTTTCAAGAATATACTTTTTCTCCTCGGAAATGCAACAAGGTTTTCGGGAATTATAACCAACCCGACGGTGAATTGGTTTCCGGTTCGGCAAACGAAACTTCCAAACTCACCAAAATAGAAGTTGTTTTTAAAGAAGACAGGCAGCTTGAACTCCAACGGTATGTGAAAACTTGTCACTTGGAGTCGTTGCTCCATAAAAGCACTGCAGCTCTCCATAAACCCATTACAAAGTTCATTGATAATATTACACATTGATTGAGTATTGAATTCTGCTCCTCGTTCACTCCTGTAAGCGTTTGTTTAGCACCACTGAAATGCAGGAATAGTTAGAGCACGCACCAAATTCCACAGCACACCACCGCTACACTCTCACCTTCTCTTTCCCCTCGGATTGCGCCTTCTGCACCGCCTCCAACACACGAGGGTGTATATCCTTACCTGCAGCAATGACTCCAAAGTTTTCTCCTAAAGTCCTTCCCAACCCAAAGTTCAGGGGCTGCCCCCTTGAGTCGGTGACAATCCCCCCAGCCTCTTCGACAAGCACCTGTCCAGGTGCGTGGTCCTAATGAATAGAAAAGGGAAGTGAAGTTAGTGGAAAGGAGCGTCACTCAAATAGACGTACCCATATCTTCTCCCGATAGCCCACACCAGTAGGCATACGTAAATAGGCACCTCCTTCTCCACGAGCAAGGCAACTGTATTTTGCTTGACTGTCCATTCTTATCGGTGGGCGTGTGATCCCCAACAGTGTAGAGACGCGATCATTGAATGAATGCGAAGAATGCGCAGCCTCTACCGATTCGAGGAAGTTAAGGTTCTCGTTGGTCGACGCGGGGATGCTGAGAGGCTCTGGGCTGGCTCCGGAAAGAGTTAGCTAAGAGCCGCCGTCGTAAAAATGTAACAATGAAGGGAAAAATGGAGCGGTAATAGACACGTCACAATTTGTTGTAGAAATGGATGCGTTGGGAACGTACCTGCTCAGCCCCGTGTCCTCTAACAGCAACGAAAATACATCCGGTTCCTTGTTCTGGCTTAGAAAGGTCAACAGGTAGATTTGGACACCCAATGACGCCAACCTCAACCTGAGCATCGACGATCAAGGACAGACAGACAGCATATTGTTCTCCTCGTAGGAAGCCCTTGGTACCATCTATGGGGTCGATCGTCCACATGCCTGTAAAACATGTCAATATTCGCGTTAAGAAATGCTGTAGTCGAAAGTCGGGACAATAGTACCCCCTTTGCGTCAATAGTCATGTAAGGCAGCTTCCGAGCTTAATGTAGCTTCTCGAACTATCGCCACCGCTATAGTATGCAGGGAGCATGACGTAGTTTATGCTAAAGAACGCAGTTCAAATCAAGAAGGGTACACTCACGTCCAGAAGGTCCACCCGGATAGTTGCCTCGATCGATCGCGTCCAACAGCTCCTCGGTCGTCTTCTCCTGACCAGGTCCCATCCCCCACTTGACGTTGTCGCCCAGACCAAGCTCACCCACGAGTGCTTCGTTTGCGAGCTCGATGATACGTTCGCGCATTCCGGTACCAGATTCCGTCCGCAGCTCTGCTGCGTCTTCTTCGCCAACGATCGGGTCTTCTGGGAACGCACAGTGCAAGATCGAAGAGATTACTGCTTGAGCAGCATAGTCACCCACTAGATACACATTTAATAGTCAGTTAAACGGCTTCTTCGAATAGATCGAGTAAAAATTGGACCTGTGACTGGTGATTTATCGCCTTTTGTGAGCATCTCGTTTTTGACGAGTTTGTTGAAAACCGAGTTGGTGAGAACACAAGCCCTGCGTACAGCGGCGACTGCTACTTGTTTCTCTGTGGCATATGGCAATGACATTGTTGAGAGCCGATGGATGTTATGGAGGAATGAAATACGGCGGACATTGTTCATCGCACCAATGATCTATTGTCGGCTCATCGGATGAACGTACCTGCCATTACCTCATTCGGGCATCGAGACCGTGAGTACTAGCCACAAAAGACTTCTTCCCTTTTTACCAGTCACCAGATTTTACCACCTCCCATAACTTACACATTTCTTGGCTCGTTTGGCATAATTCCTTGAACATAGAAATCCTTGTGATGCGTAGATTTTTTTAAAAAAAAAATCGAAACTATACCAACAAGAAATGTAGATAAAAATTCGTCGATAGCGGCCTCTCCTAACCGACGCCATTCCGCTGTCCTTCTCACTCGACCTTTGGCTGATCTCTTCATATTCACATACAGAATATACCATAGCACATACTTCAAAAGGAATTAGCGCGATACATCAAAAAATTTGACCTGATGTAATAAAAACTTACTACTTGAGTGATAGCATGATGGTAAGCTA
The DNA here is from genome assembly GCA_036936985.1 of Crucibulum cyathiforme. Taxonomy (NCBI): domain Eukaryota; kingdom Fungi; phylum Basidiomycota; class Agaricomycetes; order Agaricales; family Nidulariaceae; genus Crucibulum; species Crucibulum cyathiforme. Next base: position 7,478 of record JASFCW010000010.1, read on the forward strand.
TTTCAAATGTCTATGTTATTTTCCATTCTATCCTATTATTTATTAGATGATTTTCACCGTAATGTTTTAACTGCTGCATTGCCTGTCCAGAATTTCTAGCTGTGCAAAGAACCTTCGTCAAATTCACGGATTAAGAATAATATGGTCACCGACGAATAAGTGTATCACTTACGATCTTCCTTTCGAACGGCTCCGAACGGCAAGGCGCATTACGCTATTCCCGCCGTTCAAACAAGTTCCAAGTGCCTCCAGGCTTAGCATGTGTTGCATAACCGTGCCGAAGCCGTCGATTCTTGGCTGTCTGGGCTAGACACACGGCATGTCGGGTACTAGGTTTCTGCGCATGATAACTTGTTTTCTATGAAATTATGACCTTTGGCCCATGAAGATTCTCTCGATGTCAGCCTCTTCGTCTCAACAAAAAAGCAACCTCAGAGCGGCATTATTTATTGAATGTGAACTTGGCACAATATATTTGCATGAGGAAGCCAGAGCGTATGCCGCTGAGCCTGGACACATGTCTGGTCATTTGTATTGTTTTACCACCCGAATAGCCGGCGGCTGGATAGGCTGATCTAGTTTAAGTAGCACCGAAATGCACTCGGGCCTCACTCCCTTGGACATCCAGGCTCGTGAAATTCAACTTCTCACGAATCACACCAGGAGGTAATACACTCCCAATCCTGACGGCCACAGAACTATAAAAGTCTCAAGCAGCTATTTTATAGTCTAGTGCCTCTCTTGGGAAATGTCACATTATAGAACTTTCCTTGCTACTGGATAAATCAACGACCGTTAGCTTAAACATTCACTTTTAAACCATCAAGAGAAGCCCTAGACCTCCAAGATCTCACTACACGACTTCACCCTGTAACCCATATCAAACAACGTGCTTTATGTCAATGCTTCAACGTACTCACAACCCTACTTCGTTTCCATTCGTCGCGGCTTTTTCAACTCTTCACGCGTTTATGCAGTCACTTTGGAACGTGTATAGAACGACAATAGGTCTAGGTACATCGTGCATGTACCCGAATTACAGATAACGGAGTATGATCATGGCTAGAATGAATACAGAGCGCTCTAGTTCGTTATTGTGGGTCCATAAGTCTTTATGGAGCGTTGAACGTGCTGGTCGAAGATCTGCCTAGAGTTCTTCTATTTCGTTTTAGAATCTCCTTTGGTAGGCTTGATCTCCGAAAACATTGGTGCGATATCGGAAATTAGCTTAAATTAGCTTAAATGCGGTCACATATGACGGATGTGATAGAAAATTTGAGCTCCATTTTGTGCAAAACACTATTTTTATATGCCATCCTTGAGTATCGGGTTATTTAATTAGGTATCGGCCCAGAACGGTTTGTTTTCGCTGCTGATTAAAAACATGTAGTTTCAACTGTTTGCTGAAGGTGATATTCGTTGGAACGCCTCGTTTTCGGATAATATGCCCCGTTGCTCTTTGAATATTAGTTATTGGCACAACTGCAAGCTTTGTTAAGTAAATACGAAGCTATTCGCTAAGTTGATATTACATACATGCCGAAGAAATGCAGGGCTTGGCAGCGGGCATTAGTAAAGAGAGAAGTGTAACTAAAATAATATTATGGGGTCGGCACGAGCATCTAAAGACATTGATTAGTGTTCTCGTGGTCAGGCAAACCTAAAAAGTTAAATTTCCAGAAAGTTGGTAACATTACATACCTGGCCGTTAGGTCACCGTTGACAATCTAGGATTCCTATAAACAAGGTAATTTCCGTCACTTGAAGGTCTCCATATGTTCACATTCTTGGGTAGCGGCTACAGTGCAAATTTTACTTCCCCAAAAAACCTTAACAACGCCTAGGCACCGCGAAAATTGCAACGATGACTAAAACAACTTTATCACTGATGGTCGGTGTGGTGAAACATACACCAAGTACGAAATTATTACGCCATAGGTTTCAAATCCATGACATGCAGTCTACTATATCTACAGCTTATATACCTCTAACTAAGGTATCTAGTATTTTTTACCGCGATTTACAATACTATGAATTACTAATCCAATTACTAAACAGTGAGCTATGACTAATATTCTGGTAAGTGCTAGATTATATTCCAACGGACCGGAGACCGACTTATCGCGTTTTTTTAATCATCAAATGCTATGCCGTCCATTCCTACAGGTTTTGACGTTCAGGATAAACTTTGAACGCGAGAAACTGTTTTTAGACTTATATGCTATAAATGGTGACAAATATAAATTAAACACGCCATAACAGTTGAATACTTAATTGTCGGCAATTTCCGAACTTGATTTTGATCGAGTGTAAGCATTATCACCGAAACTTTCCGCTTGCAACCAATTGCAACGAAGATTTTTGCTTCTAAAAACACATTTTAAAGCCGTTTCTTGAGCTATCCATCCACATGAAAGCCCATGATTGATCTTATAGAATTGAAAGCTTCAAATCTGTCTCAAATTTTGTCCGTAAAGGTCGCTATTTCGGAAATGCTGAAGCTCTTTGGTTGCAACACAGTCAAGGTTTTTCGGATATTTCGTTATGGTCAAGTTCATATTACCAAAGGATATACACGAATGTGCCTGTTCATGTCGTAATTTCATTGCCACTGCAAAAGTAATGATTAATTAATATGATAGGCTTCGATACGGTGTGGAAGAATTAATAACCAAGAGTAGGATACTTATTCAGAAGGATGTGAATCCAAATATTGAGTGAGACTGCTTAGGAAGGACAACGATCACATATCGCCATGGAGAGCACCACGCCACACGCAGGCCATGTAGTGGGATAAAATGGCAGGGGCCATTATGCATCTATTCTTAAGCATCACCGAAGTATAGTACTACCAAGAAGTATCATAAGTAGGGTAAAGAGTAAATCAGATTCGGAAGGGACCACGTACTACGTAACAATGAAGCAAGACTTGAAGGGATGGAGCATCACTAGCACCCATTCTACTGGAAAGAACTAGGCCTCATCTTTCTTCTACCTCTTGGCCGCAGAGCTGGCTGAAGCATAGGTGACAACACCTATATTGGCCTTTTTCTTCAGTTCCTTGATGGCAATGTCTTCGAGAGGAAGAACTTTGGACGTTGAAGATGATGATCCCGCGATAGGATTTTGTATGGCCTTTCCAGGACGTTTCTATGAGTGCCACTACGCGGCTAATGTGACTTTGACCGATGTGAAGTGTATGAAGCTAGCAATTCAGACGATATCTATGATCAGTATCGATCCGATGATGCACGCAGAAGGCTACTTCGAAGGTACTCCACATACATATTTACGCACCTTATTGATTTTGTCTTGCTCTTCTCCGCTGATTTGGCAAGAGGTTGTTCTATAGACAGAGGCGTAGATCAGCCACCTGGTCGCTACCAAAGTCGTATCTTTTGAAGACAGAAGGGAACTTATGAGCAGCCATACTCCTCGATAAACTTGTTGAATCTCTTCCTCATGTCTGGCACCAAGCGGAACCAGATAATCTCTGTCGGTGTCTAAGTATTTTGCCTTCGTCTATAAATAAACGCGATAAAAGATTAGTATAGTATTTTAGGATAACATATCCATAGCAGAAACATACGTTTTCACGGCCTTCTGCGTGCGGTCAGAAACCTGGCGAATCTAGCACAGTTGATACCGAATCGATTTGACGTGTAGACATCCTCCATCTCGAAAAGATCCATGAAGTCGCGCCCGTATCTGAACATAGTGGCGTAAAAATGAGTATGAGGGTAGTTTAGATGAAGCCGAGAGACGCTAGGTGCGCCTATTGAAGACATTTCGGTAAACCATGACGAATAATCGTGATGTGTACGCACTACTTTTCCTGTATTTGTATTTGTCCCGCCAGCGACGTCTAAGTATAATTCAAAATTCATAACACCAAATTCCTAGCCCGGAGGTTCAACCATGTAAGTTGAAAATAATAATATGTGATGAGTAAGTAGTTGTTTTGAATATAGGAACAGTGCAATTAGTATGTCGAGCAACAGACGGCGTTCAAGATCCTTCTGATACATCGGCGTTTTAAAGTAACGCCTAACGAGGTAGTAGAATACAACCGTAGCGATGATATCTGCTATACGTTCTGGTAATTAGACTTTATTCAGCAAAATACAACACGTTCATGGGAAGTTGATGAGAATACTTGTATTTCAGTGTTCAACTAGTACCCGCTGTTTTTACTGGTGAGAAATTTTGGACGAATATGAGGATGTATTTTTGCAGGGAGACACAACATACCAGTAAAACGTCACATGAACCTGAATACCAGACATAAGCCTTAGCAATGAGGCTAATCCCTTGATAACGGTGCGAACCTTGGTCTCGAACTGACACGACAGACCAGCGAAAGAAACGCCTTCTGGCATGCGTTAAATAACTAGTCCATCTTACTCCCACATTATCTAGAGTCTAGATAGGGTCACTTGAAGTTTAACACCACATTATGCAATTGAGAGAAACAGAGAAAAATAAAATATCGCTGAACGAACGGTCACGTTCATAGTCTACAAACCACACACGGCGCGTTCAAGTATTTAGCTATTCATGTCGCTGACGCACTCCCATACGCCCTTCAAGTTCTCCTTCCAAAGCGTAACCTTCCCATCACCACAACTAACAGCGAGCAAGTTGCCCGCCAGACTCCACGACACCCGCCAGACGACGTCGGGGAACTTGCCCGGCGCAGCTGGTACACCGGCTCCAGGCGAAGTAGCAGCAGACGAAGGGTCAAGCGGGGTCTTCACCCACGACGCCGTAGGTGAATCCTTAGTCCAAATGAGCACTGTCTTATCCTGGGATGCAGTAGCGATGTAGCTGCGGGGGAGTCCAATATTCGGTGCCCACGCAACGTCCCTCACCCAGTCGGTGTGCCCCTCCAACGTCTCTTCCTCCACCCAGGACTGGGAGTCCTCCCTGTAGCCCCAAATTTTGACGAGGTTGTCACACCCTGCGCTGGCGAAACGCTTGACGGAAGGGGATTGCGCTGGCTGCGGTTGGCCGGGGATGGGTTGTGATTGTTGAGGTGTTATGAGAGACCCGGGGAGGACGGCTGGGGCCCAAGATACGGCGTTACACCCAATTGCATGGCCGTTGAATATGTCGGCATCCCATTGACCATCATCTATTGGGGAGGGGAGAATATTGGGGATGGGTAGCGCTAGGTAGATTGAATGACCTACTTTTGAATGACAGAACGGATAATTTGCCGTCCGAGGATGCACAAGCTAAAATAGCTCCTAGCTCATGGGGCGCCCATGACACCGAGTTGACTGTAACATACAGCCTTCAAATCTCCGGACATCGAGAAGTGGGTGGAACACGCACCTGAAGCTGTGTGCAATGTATGCTCTTTTATCTTTATCCAACTACCTGTAGCACCTCCCTGGCCTGGCTGCTCTTTCCAAATCAAGACCTTTCCATCGTACGAGCACGACGCAAGGATGTGGCCAAACTTCGGGTGCGCCCAGGAGACCTGCCAAACGGGACCTGCATGTCTTTTGTCCAAATGAATCAGTGGATGCTGTTGAGAGAATCATGGCGCGTAACGCACCCCTTCAACGTATGTCCACCAGTTGAGCGTTGCGCGTCACCATCTATAACGTCGAATATCTTTACCGTGCGGTCTGATGAGCACGTTGCTAGGCGTTTTCCATAGTAATCCAGCTGTGCATCGTGCTAATATGAACGATTTAGTGAAGTTGCTAAAAGCCCTACACGAGTTGGCTCACTATCATGTCTTCATGCGCTGTTTCGATTGGCACTGAATCTGAGGCGGTAGCTGACGCCTGCCGTAGTAATATCATGTTTTAACATGTTGAAGGCGTGACTCTCGATGTTCAAGCTCACCATTTAGCAGACCACACGACGACGTTAGTTGAGATGTTCTGTAAACGTGGCTTACCCAGACTGAGAGAGAGCGAGATGTCACATGCTTACTTAGTAACGTGTGACGCTTAGTGACTTATCGCGACATAAAAAGCAGGCGTTTTCATGACAAGCTAGGTTTGTCCCGCCACGTCTGAACTAGGGCTACCATGTATCTAGCAGCCTAGCGACAGGCTACAGCACGTCGGCCCAGTCTAAATGAATCAACACAGGCATCAAATTATGATGAGTTATAAATTTGTGGGCAAGCGACTGCCGAATGCTGTTCGTTAGTTAAGGTGAAGTTGCTTTCGACACCAACGTTAACAGAATATTATCATGTTCATTGCTGTCTGCTATGCCGATGCTAATGCAGCTATTTAGGCATTGACACCAGGTACTAGTCATAGGAGACAATGAAGTGCATTCTAGTACTGTTAACTAAAGGATGGAGCACCAGAGAGTGGTTGAGAGCGAAGTGATTTATGTGAGGTGGTTCGGGGGAAAAAGGAGGAAAGAGACTGAAGCTAAACCCAAGTTCTTATCGAGAGCGACAGTTTTGCCACTTTTGTCACCGTGGCATCATTCTTGAGATCCGAGATCTGGGCTTTAAATGTACGTACGATCGAATCGAATTTGGCTCCGCTGCCGTAATCTGTGAAAAGCGCCAACTAGTCATACATAACGCTGACTGCCCATCCCCCTCCCACTGACGATCCTGCGGTAGGACCGCAAATGCCACTTAGTAATAGTTCAGCACTGCATATCAACGACGTAACGGGAAGCAACTACAATCCACGACATGAACTTGTACGCCAACTTTCTCGTATTCCTCATGCTACCCATCGGCACCATTTGGTTTAACTGCCATTCTAGGATTTGACGAATGAACTCAGGACTATCGGACAACACTACTTTGCTATTGGTGAATACGCAGATGTATGGAAGGAGTGGTGGGATGGAAAAATAGTGGTATGTTGTGAAATTCTTCCTGACAGGCTTATTGGTTGAGCGCTTAATACAATTGAAGGCAGTGAAGGTACTTCGCGGAGCGTCAACTAACAATCCGGAGTTTCTTATACACTTGGATCACGTGGGTGGATTGTAGTTGCTCTTTATTCTCGTTTCCTGATCCATGTGCACCCGTTTAGGATCTTGTAAGAGAGGGTAAGATTTGGAAAGAGTTCAAACACGATAATGTGATGAAGTTTTACGGCATCTCGTATGGTCACGGGATAATGCCTGCATTGGTTATTCCGTTTTTTGAAAACGGTAGTGTACTGCAGTATATCAAAAGACGAAAACAACCAGACTGGAAGAAGTTTCAATGGGTTTGTGTGATGCTATCTCTTCGCCGGCTGCAAGCAATTAAACTGGGTTATTTAGGTAAAACAGATTGCGCAGGCTTTGTGCTACCTGCATTCACTTGACATTATACATGGGGATGTGCGAGGTGTATGTTTCATTTTAACTCCGCGAAGTAGATTTTTCTGAATACTGAGTACATTGTTTTCAGGCTAATGTTCTTCTTGACGACAAAGGCAACGCTGTTGTAATGGATTACCAGCTGGCCTTCATTCTGGAAGCATCTGAGTTTACTTCTATCAAAACCGCAGGAACATGTCGCTGGGCGGGGCCAGAAATTATGAACCCATCTAATTCAGACTCTTTGAGTGAATCTCATCCGAATTTTAGCAAGGCAGGGGACATGTTCGCGTTTGCGATGACAGCTATTGAAGTGTGACCCCGTGGAAATTACTTTTTAGCTGTTCAACACTAACTTCAATCTGTTTACTGCTTATCCAGATATACACCGAATCGCCTCCATTCAGCGTGAAGAAGAATGATAGCGCTGTTATCTTCGCCATTCTCGCTGGGAAGAGGCCGGACATACCAGAAAATATCGCAAAAAACAACATTCTGGCAGACGTTGTCAAGGAATGTTGGAGTCAACTACCGGAGGACCGTCCCACTGCAAATTCTGTTTATGAACGTCTTGCTGAAGTGAGACAGTCTTTCTTGTAGTATGCGTATCGTAATCTTATGATTCGATTCTGCAGGTGCCTCCACCGACTTTTTTTCGAAGGTCTGCCATTATGTTTTACCGTTCCTGCAACCGTCTTGCTGATATACAAATAGGTTTCTCGACGGCTTATTCGAATGCCTACCCTTCTGAATATCTATGTAAGTAGAATGTTCTTTTCTTAATATCCCGCCAATCATTTTTCTAGGTCACATTGCGTATTTCAGTCAAACTATCCATTCTTTACAAAGCACTCGTACGATTCTTGCACGCGTTCTCGTTGTACTCACGTTCCGCGATATTTGTCCTTCTCCAATAGACTTTTTTTTTCTACGAGTGTTACTAATATATATGGACAGGTGGCATGCGAGTAAAATTGGTCCTCCGTTGAAAGCTGGTTTTTTGTCGGTTTTCTTTGTCCTCTTCTTTTCCGTTGTTTGACCTGTGGATAATTGGTGTTCATCTATGATTCCAGAACAATAACTGACCATCTGTGAAGAGAAATTTGGTGTTGTATTCAATGTTTTTACACCCTTTGCCTCGGTACATACTGTCTGTTTTGACTGCCTTCTATCAGACGCTAAATCTTCAATGCATTCAAGTACATACGTAGAATCTGAATTGACCCCTTTAACATTACGTCGACAATTCGATCGGTGGCCCCCACCGCAAGGCTATTGAGCGGCTAGTGCTGGATAAGAAGTCAAGTTCCTGGATACATGTTTCCGAGGGAAGCAAGGGCGATAGATGTTCCCGAACCTCCAGGCGTTTCTAGAAGTCAGCAGGTGCACATTTGGTCGCTTCAGTAGATGCCCTCAAGGCATTTGAATCTGGAATGGAGATATGACATATCTACGGTACTGCACCGGTAATTATAACACTCAAGACGGGAAAGAGGTATATAAACCGCCAGTTTTATCGAAGTTTTTGTCTCGAAACCTTCATACCATGTCGTTACTCGGGAATGCAACCACCAGCCTTCCGGTTCATCTTTTATCATATATGTAGAAAGTTATAATGTCAATCTAATAAGCTACTCTAGATCCTAGATGGTCGAATTCAAATTTCCGATGCACACTACCTTTTTACCGGAGGGTTCGCAAATATATGGCGGGGAACTTTAACAGATACGAACGGAAATGTTAAGACTGTGAGTAGTTTTATTTTATCGGTGGATTAACCATTTCTATGATTGGGTCGTTGTTCTGCAGGTCGCTATTAAGATACCTCGGAGTTCATGCATTCCAGATAAGGAAATGCAGAAAAAAGCCAACGAGGCGAGTATATCAGTTAGCATATTTATTCGAGTTCCTCAATATTTTTTGTACATGTATTACAGCGCCTTAGGAGGGAATTCGTAATCTGGAGTGACTTGAGCCACAAGAACATTCTCCCTATCTACGGCACTTTTACGCATGAATCCATCGGTGGGACCGGTGTCGTTTTACCCTTTCGATCGTTGGAGAACATTTCGAACTTTTTGAAGACTCATCCCGGCGCAGACAAATTGGCTTTGGCAAGCGAAATCATTGGATTCAAATCAGTTTATCATTCTAATATAAAGAACTTCCTATGTACTAGATCTACGATATAACGGAGGGAATCGAATATCTTCATAGCAAGAATATTGTACACGGAGATTTGACAATGGTAAGTTGCGCGGCACTACTATCGGTGGACCTCACTGAAATCCTCCAGGGAAATATCCTCATTCATCAGAAGGGAACACAACACAAACCTCAGTACATACCGCAGCTAACTGACTTTGGCCGATCACGCATTATCGACAAGAGAGGATTTACGACAGACATTTCCACCGTCTATAGGTAAGAAACACGTAAGCATATTGCAACAGGTGCAATTGAAACTTTCAACAGGAGATTTCCGCCTGAGGTTCTTCAGGCTGACAATGTTCAGATCAAGTTACTAACAAAGGAATCAGACGTGTATACCTTTGCTATGGTAGCATTAGAGGTTCGTCTTGCGTATCTCTTGTTTTCCTCCTTTGAAATCTCGCTTCAGATTTTCACGGGGAAGATGGCGTTTTACCAACACACAGACGTTCAAGCAGTAATTCTTGTTATCGGTGGAACTACGCCTTTTCAAAACGATTATGCAGGTCCTGAAGCACCTCAGCTGACGGAGAGATTTTGGAAATTATTTTTAAATAGATGTTGGGCCATGAATCCAGCAGAGAGGCCCAGTATAACAGAAATACGTGAAATTTTTCGACAGGGCTTCTAGCTATTCATGATTCTCAATGTATGATATGTTGGTACTACGGTTTATAAATATTGCACATGGACATGAATTTTGTGATATACCATTTGACATGATTCGTCAATCTTTCAATATGATGGAAGCGTTTTTATGACACTTACGCTCCTTTGCATGCAGCATTGGCTATCTCTTTGGACACCGGGAGGTGTCTCGCTTTGCAAAAATGGCGCCAAATATACACGATGCAGATGGCACTGGTACCGCGTTCCTGCCTCCTGTTGATGTCAGAAGTTCTATTAAACTTTTTTGACTACGCCTACTACATGTAATTACTCCTAAGATAGCATTTATAGTACGCTCCACTAGATATTTTCCAATATGAGAAATACATGTGTAGAACACGATGAAGAGAACGATCGGCTCCTGATTCACGCCACTGCTCTGTACTGTGGTGGTCCGAATTAAACCATCAGTAGTAGACATTTAATTTATGGAAAGTCGTAGTTGCGGAAGATCCCATGCTGTTCCGCGATTAGTATATGATAATATAGTGACGTCATCGGTTTTCAGGGTCCATGTTTGGCTATGTTTCAGGTCCAACAAAGCCACCATCACTGCCTGTAAGTAACCCTCACTAAAAAACAAATTCAAGTATTAATCATACAGTGTACTACCGTTCCTTTGCACACCAAAGTAAGATTTCTGATTTATATTGTCCAATGGCCTTTTTCCACACGGAAAACTATATCTCAATATATTAAAGCATATTAAGTATCTAAAACCAATTTTATAGCGTGGAAAGAGCATAACATGGTGTAGAATTAGGGGAGAGAAATTGATATCTTGAAAAACAAGAAAGTTGACGACTTTACACACCGTGACACCCGTGGGACTTCGTGTGACAACTGCGTCTCCCAGTCACTGTTGGTGTGACTTCTCGGGAATCTCGGATGCTGACATTGATAGTCCAAAAACACATTCTGTGAGTTCAGTTGTGCATCAAATGTCCATATTTCAGTTGAGTCTTGCACAAAATCAGTTGGCCTACAGAATCAATACAAAATTTGGGCCAGAATGAGCATGTTCAGATGAAAAAATGAAATCTATGTCGTGAGCAAAGTTGAGATGGCTCCAAATTGAGTATTCAGGCAAGTATTTTGCACCTACAGCACTCAATTCACATCCTTACCTCACAGAATTTGGTACATAGACAGTCTAAATACATTACTTACTGTCTGCAAAATGTCAGACCAATTGGGTATGATTTTGGGGAGAAAAAGCGTTGTGTGTAAAGGAATGATTGTGTGTAAAGGAACGGTAGTACACTGTAGGTTAGTCAAAAATTATGGCAAGTGGACTAAAAACGGTTATATTTACGTTTGAATGACTATTTGATGACTGCAACTTGACTTTTCCTGGGCTCAAAACTGATAGTATTTTAACTAACATGACTGTAATATGACTTGATATGGCTATGATAGTCATACTCATGTCAGTATAACTGCTTTTAGCCCACTTACCATAATTTTTAATTAGCCTATGACTAAGACTTGATAGAAACTTGAATTCGTTTTTTACTGAGTGTAACCCTTGGCCCTTACTGCAACATTGTCAGGATTCCAATGTATTGATAGGGTCACCATCTTGGGAACTCGTGGTAAGGGGGATGTCGCACTTAAAGCGTTCTTTGAAAAAGCTCAAAGCCCCTACTTCTCGCCAACTATATACGGCGGCTCAGGACCATTCAACCATTGGCTGGATGATACATAGAGCGTCTGCGATAACGGTGTTAATACATTCGGCGAACTCTGTACCCTTGCCCCAGATCATAACGACGAACGTTTTGGAAGACCCAGGTTCTGCGATCTATTGCCTCTTGACGCCTGTGTTCCGCAGGATCGGATAAGGACGACGTTACTGAATGGATAATTTCCGATGTGCTAGGATTAGCTCAGTAGGCGCTGAATCCTCCGGAACGCCTCATATCATCGGTCTATTTGCGGAGCTGCAGGCGCACATAAGTTCTGATTTTTCGGTTGGAACAGGACAAAGAACAGAGAAATTGACTCTCCAAATCTGTGCATCTTCCGTAGTAAACGCAAAAGTGTAGAAGTAAACGGGAGGATCAGGTTGTACTGTGAGTGTGCCGCTATCATGGTGTAGCGAGGCTGCTGCGCCTTTGATTCAAGTCTAAGTATTTAAGAGATGCAATAACATGAAGAGACGGTAAATAGATCAATAAGATACCTATTTGTTTCGATTACTCGCTGCAACATATGGCACGTTCTGTCAATTCTATTCGGGACTTTCTCGACATTCATCGAGCAAAGCGCGAATACGTTAGTATGCTTCACATTTTAGTGAAGCGGAGATAACTGATTATCTGTTAGAATATTACCGCAAGAATCATTCCACCTCGTGACACTGTTGTTATTGGAGAGGGCTCTGGGGGAACGGTGTACCATGCTTATATTTGGGACAGTACTACTAATACCAGAGAGTGTGTAAGTCAAAGTCATTTATTTCTTCGAAGAATTGCTAGCTAAACTCGTGCTATATTTAAGGTTGCTGTCAAAGCTCTGCGCGGAAAACGAGAGGAGGTTCCTAAAATGGAGCAGGTAATACCAAAAGGAGTTCAACTTTTCAATTTTGAAAGGTGCTAAATAATAAATTATTGTAGCGTCTAGTGCGAGAAGTACTGGTATGGAAGTCTTTGAAACACGAAAATCTTGCATTCTTCTATGGTCTATGCGACCATACTAGTAGTCTAGTACCTGCGCTGGTCTCGGCGTATATTCCGAACGACTTGATGGAGTATGCGGATAAACATCCCGCCAGAAGAACACACTTGGTAATTTACTTCGATATATTACATTGTTTTCTCGTTGATAATGTACTATGTTATGATAGCTACGCCAGATTGGCGCTGGATTAGCGTATCTACACGATAAATACGTCATCCACGGAGATATAAAGCCTGTAAGCTAGATATTATTTTGCTGGAAGGTCCTGATTTACGAACTACTATACATAACCAGGACAACACTCGGGTGTCTGCCTCTGGACAAGCAAAGATTATTGATTTTGGATGTGGAAGGTTGAATCATACTCAGGGGTTTACGACTACTCAGACCAGGAAACCACGATATGCAGCTCCAGAACTTCTTTACACAGAAGACGATAGGCCACTCAAACCTACATTCAAGAGTGATATATTTGGCTTTGGGATGACAGTATTACAGGTTTTATTAGCTTCAAATTTTAACCTATATACGTATCTGATGTTCTTTCATAGGTCGTTCACGGCCGAGATATTGATCCACAAACTGGATGGGACAGCTCAATTCCCTACAACCATATTGGGCTACATTCAGACTATCGCTTATTCGACTACATTTCCAACAAAATGAGGCCTCGGAAACAGAATTATCGTAATTTTTCTGACGCACAATGGGAATTTTTAGAACGATGTTGGCTTCACAATCCACAGGAACGCCCTCGTATTTCGAATGCATTACAACAGTTCGATCATTTGTTTACATAGCTTTCATCTTGCACTACAATGTAGCTTACCTCTGACTTAGCTGATTTAAATTAACTTCCTTCCCATTATCTACATGGTGTCATTGAACATTGGTCAACTGTGATCCTACGGACTACACCATTTGCGCAGAATTTCAATGTTGCTTAATCTATAAATAGGCGTCACCAGAGTCTAGACCGGACGGCGCTTGCACGTGTGACTTAACTTATAGCAATCTCGTGTTTCCACTTTCAATTCAGAGATGAGCATCGTTTCTCCACGTCGTACCAGACGACAACCAAAGCCTACTAGCAAATGATTCCCTTCTACGCTCTCACGCCCCTCCGTATTCCACCTCCATGTCTTCTCCAGCTTGCCGACTGCCTCGTCGTGTAGGTGACGAGCGTAGGCAGTGGAAGCACTGAAGCCCAAGCTTGAGGGACCCCCACCACCGAAGCCAGCACGTACTCTAACGGACTAGAAGTGCTAGAAAATCGCCGTCTAGATCATATATGCTATGTAACCGCTCCTTCTCAGCTAAGAGTGTGGCTTACAAATTCCTTCATATTACTCTATCCGTTCCCCGTCACTTGGCCGTTACCCACCAAACATCACTGGACATAAGATGATTCAGCAGACGATGGTAGATCTAGAGAGTGTACATAGTCCCTGGAATGGGTTGGGTCGTTCTTCAAATGGTGCTGTATGATCAGTCTGTCAGGCCTATGCCTGCTGCCTTTGTATTGTATATCTTAAACCATGGAATGCCATCTGGCATCTACGATATTCATCTCCATTCTTGCTACCAGGAAGTTGCTCATAGATGGATCAATAACTACATAGTCTGGTGTCGGCAGACATCTCCCCTCGGATCGGTCACGCTCATAAACCAATCATGCCGTGAGTTTTATTCTGCTATTCGTGCCTCTGGCGCGCTCCCACACGCCCTTCAAGTTCTCTTTCCAAGTGTAACCTTTCCATTCCACAACTAACCACAAGCAAGTTGCTCGCCAGACTCCACGAAATACGCCACACAACATCAGGGAATTTACCCGGAGTAGCTGGTGCACCCGCACCAGGCCAAGTAGCAGCAGACGAAGGGTCGAGTGGGGTCCTCTCCCACAGTGCGGTGGGTGAATCCTTTGTTCAAATGAGCATCGTCTTATCCTGGGAGACAGTAACGACATAGCCGTGGGGGAGTCCAATTTTCGGTGCTCACGCAACGTCGCGCACCCAGTCGGACTGCCCTTCAGCGTCTCCTACGCCTAGAACTACGAGTCCTCCCGGTACTCCCAGATCTCGACTAGGTTGTGGCAGACTCGGTTTGGCTGGGGAGGGATTGGGATTGTTGTGGCGTTATGAGAGACCTGGGATGGACAGCTGGGACCAGGATACGGCATTACCCGACTGCATGGCCATTGAATATGTCAGCCCCCTACTGATCACCACCCATGGAGAGAAGAGAAGGGTTGGGGTTAGTAACGTGCGTAGATCGGATGACTCGCTTTTGAATAACAGAACGGATAATTTGCCGTCCGAGGACGCACAAGTTAAAATAGCTCCTAACTCACGGGGCACCCATGCCACCGAGTTGACCGTAACATACAGCGTTCAAATCTCGCTGACATTAAAATTTGGGTTATACACGCATCTAAAACTATACGCAGCGTATGTTCTTTATCTTTATCCAGCTACCTGCAGCACCTCCTTGACCTACCTTCTCTTTCCAAATCAAGATCTTCCATCATACGAGCAAGACGCGAGGATGTGGCCAAATTTCAGATGCGCTTAGGAAACTTACCAAGCGGGACTGTCACCTGCGTGTCTTTTGTCCAGATGAAACAGCGAATACTGCTGAGAGAATCATAACGCGTACGCACCCTTTCAACGTGCGCCATGTCAAACTGGGACGGAATTACATAAATGGAGATACTTTCGTTCAGCATCCTCTACTATCACTGGTCATTCATTGTAGGGACCGCGCCGGAATAAGTACTTACTTACGTCGTTTCCTTGAGATCTATTAGGTCTGTGAGTTCTCAGTTAACTAGAATGAATGAGTTTAAATCTCTAAAAATTCCTTTATCTACTCCGCACGATTCCTTGACTAGGCTAATCATTCTAAATTAGGACGTTTCCTTTGTATGAAGGTGGGGTCAGACCTAAGAGACCTCCTATACATGAATATGCACAAACTGCCTGCCCCGCGTCCTCGAAAAAACTAACGGTTATCTTGCCTCAATAGGCCTCCAATGCGAAGATAAACTAGTAAAGGCCGCTCTTGAAATTCAATATGAAAGGTGAATTCATCGACATCTATTGTTAGAATGGAAGCATTTCTTTACCTTCGGCGCTTGGGGTTGCAGGGTAAGTTATGGGTACGTGGACTCGAGTTTCTCCATTCGGAACCAAGCTCGTGCCTTGGCGATTTGGTTCTGAATGGAGAACTTCCTTCGCTAAACATCAACGGAGGTTGCTCATTCTCGCCCTCAAAACTATCCAAATCGCCAAGGCACGAGCTTGGTTCCGAATGGAGAACTTCCTTCGCTAAACATCAACGGAGGCTGCTCATTCTTGCCCTCAAAACTATATAAATCCGTATACGTACTTACTCTCACTCACTCCCTTAAACACACTCTCTTGAAAATACCAGGCACAGCGCTCTGACTTGATGCCAGCACTCGAGAATTGGGCTATGAAGGTTGGTCTTTAATATGAAGTTAACGACTGCGGTGTCGTTTATTTATTTACCGCTTAACCAATGCTAGGTGCTCAACGCAGAGGTTCAAATTATCGACCATCATTGTCAAATTGGCGGTGCTTATGCAGATGTCTGGCGTGGTCAGTATGTGGCTCAAGATGACCCGTCTGTTCAACTGGTAAGCCAATTTCGGCTCCAAAATGTGAAAAAGTGTTGATTAAGTCGAACTAGGTTGTCGTAAAGGTACCTCGTGGTGCATGCATCCAATATCATGGAGCTCAACGTGAACATGCGAAGAATTTGATTGAGGTATGTGTTTCCCCGTTGACTGTATAGCAATGCTTTTTCCACATTGCGCTCACAATGTTATGCAGTGCTTCGTAAAGAAAGCTAAAACTTGGAGTGACCTCAACCACCCGCATATTTTGGAGATACTTGGTGTCTTCACCGACATCACAATTACCGGAGCACCTGGTATTGTTACATATTACCGACCATTAGGAAATATAGCAAATTTCCTATGCGACCACCATAGCGTCAATAAACTTGCCCTCGTAAGTTTTCGGCCAGCTCCCCGCTAACAAAACGCATTTCCGCTCACGATCCTCACAACCTCCCTAGGTCAAAGGAATCGCGGAAGGGGCTAACTATCTTCACCTGAAACATATTATTCATGGTGATTTAACGATGGTGCGTATTATTTTTAAATCTTCGCAATACGCCCTTTGACATTAGTTGACAGGGAAACATCCTTATTCATCAGAAAGGCGAAGAATTTATTCCGCAGATTGCCTACTGTACGTTCACAAGAACTATCACCGATAAAGTGTCTACTACTGGTACAACTCTGTTCACTGTTCGCAGGTAAGCAAATAATGAAATACGGTCAAGTTCATCTGTTTAGTGAATGATGACCCAAGGCGTACTCCACCCGAGCTACTTGGCGCAGAAAATCCTACAACAGCTATGTTAAGTCTCGAAACGGACAGATACGCCTTCGCGATGCTGGCACTAGAGGTTTGTGCTGGTTCTCATTTATTTGACTGTCAAATGAAATATGACTTGTAGGCTGTCACAGGAAAGCCCCCTTTCTATAACTGCACAGACCTACAAGCGGTTTCACTAATCGCTAGTGGTTCTATGCCATTGCGATACCAGTATGCGTCATATGTGGAACTTAGTGATCCCTTTTGGGTTTTGTTGGAGAGATGCTGGAATATCAATCCTCTCGATAGGCCGACTATGGATGAGGTTTGCCGCCTGCTTTAGAGTGCTCTCTATACTTTACATATATTAGTACTCATCGAGTACTTGAAAGCGCTCAACTTTCTTGGGTGACCCGTATGTGTTGTATAATTTGCTCGGAGTAGAGTTGTACGAAAAACGACGACGTATCCATCATTTCAACACATTCAAATATCTGATACTTATTCATACAACATATATATGTAACCGATGTATCCATCATTTCAACACATTCAAATATCTGATACTTATTCATACAACATATATATGTAATCGATGGAACCGTCCAAAAAATTCAATCTTTTGCGTTGCTTTTTGCGTTTGCATTCTCAGAATCTCCTTAGCTGCAGGCTATGGTTTGAATTCAGTATTATCTAAAATAATCAAAAAAAATATGATCTGTATCTTTTCCTCCGCACTGATACTGATTGTTCTATCTACCGGTATCACTCATAGAGGGAATGATTAAGAGTCTACAATCTAGCTGCGCTCTCTGGTAGCTTACGATCGGATGCATTCCCGGCCCGTGAACAAAGCACGTGTGGCTGACCTAATCCTACGCTCCCCAATCCGTAAAATTTTGACCCGACGAACAAGCAGCATTCCTCTACGTCGTATCACGACGACAATTGAGCTCACTGGCGTTATGATTTTCGGGCGGGCGTTGGCCCACTCTACGTATTCACGGTCTCTTCGTCTCTCGTCTCCATGCCTCTCCAAGTGGCTCTCTGCCTCTTCGTGCGGGCGACGGGCAGCGTCGGCAGCAGCAGCACTGAAGCCGGCACCAGAGTCTGCGCTCGAGGCAACATCACCACCTCAGCCAGCACATACCCTAACGGAACAGGACCATAAGAAACTCGCTTTCCAACGGAATATCGGTGTTTCTGCACACATTGACTCGGGAAAGACTACGCTGACGGAACGGATATTGTACTATACTGGACGCATACGGGAGATTCATGAGGTTCGCGTTTTGTCTTCCGGAGGTCTGTGGTAACACGGGGAGTGAACAATGAGGATGGAAACACGTCGCTGTTTGGTGTTCATGCCATTCTCTCCTACCACAGGCGTCTGCTTTTCACCTACGTGGTTTCTGACTCCATCGGTTTACTCTAGGTTCGAGGTCGTGATTCTGTTGGAGCAAAGATGGATAGCATGGATCTCGAAAGAGAGAAAGGAATTACTATTCAAAGTGCTGCGACATTCTGCGATTGGGAGGCTACGGATCCCAAGACAGGCGACAAGAGCAAGTACGCAATTAACATTATCGATACGCCAGGTAATTTACAGGAGCCGTTTTGTGAATTTCTATTTAAATCTATGTCCAGGACACGTCGACTTTACCATCGAGGTCGAGCGCGCACTGCGGGTTTTGGACGGCGCTGTTCTAGTTCTATGTGCTGTTGCTGGTGTTCAGGTGCGCCCATATAGTCAACTTTCTGAAGGTTATCTTACATTCTCTGCAGAGTCAAACCACCACAGTCGACCGTCAGATGCGCAGATACAACGTCCCCCGAATTTCCTTCGTCAACAAAATGGACAGGCCTGGTGCAAATCCCTGGAGGATTGTTAACCAGATCAGGACCAAACTCCGGATGCCCGCTGCTGCTGTACAGGTTCCCATTGGCGTCGAGGATGAGTTCAAGGGTGTTGTCGATCTAGTCTACTGGCGTTCCATCTACAACCAAGGTGTTAAAGGGTGCGTTTCTCTTTCTCTTACTTCAGAACATACACTCACCCCCGTTCAGAAATGAAGTCGTCATCTCCGAAGAAATTCCGGAATCCGTCCTCGCGCTCGCGCAGGAGAAACGTAGTGAACTCATTGAGCAGCTCGCCGAAGTCGACGAGGAGATAGGCGAGATATTCCTCAATGACGAAACTCCCAACAACGACCAAATCGCCGCTGCTATCCGCCGCTCGACCATCAGCCTCAAGTTCTCCCCCGTCTTCCTCGGTTCAGCTATCAAGAACACCGCCATCCAGCCTCTGCTCGATGGCGTGTGCTCGTATCTCCCCAACCCCTCCGAGTCTGAGGTCTTGGCGCACGATACCAACTTGCCAGCATCTTCGCCCCAGGTCCAGCTCCTCCCAGCTTCTGGTGCACCCCTTGTTGGTCTTGCTTTCAAGCTGGAGGAAGGCAGGTTCGGGCAGCTCACGTATATGAGGGTGTACCAAGGCACTTTAAAGAAGGGCATGCAGATCTTCAACGCACGCACTGGTAAGAAGGTCAAGGTCCCGCGTTTGGTGCGCATGCACAGTAATGAGATGGAGGTAGGGTCTTTCTTTTCAGAAAACTGGGAATGAAACATTAACATTGATATTCAGGACATTGAATCCATCGGCCCCGGTGAAATTTGCGCCATCTTCGGTGTAGAATGCTCGTCTGGCGATACCTTCACGGATGGTTCCACCAGTTTCTCTATGGTGAATTCCTCGATGTGATCTCCGCCTCGCTCCCACTGAGCGCTTTGTAGACTTCCATGTTCGTCCCGGAGCCCGTCATCTCGCTCGCTATCAAGCCCAAAGGTATCGAGACCCCCAACTTCTCGAAGGCACTTAATCGCTTCCAGAAGGAGGATCCAACGTTCAAGGTCCACATCGACCACGAGAGTAAAGAGGTATGTAATCTCTTTCATTTGCACCGCACTAGCCCCTGCCTCTGCCTCTGCCTCATACTCAACCGATGCATCGTATGACAGACTATCATCTCCGGCATGGGTGAACTACATCTCGAGATCTACGTTGAGCGCATGCGTCGCGAGTATAACACTGAGTGCACGACTGGAAAGCCCCGCGTCGCCTTCCGCGAGACCATCACTCAGCGTGCCGACTTCAACTACGTCCACAAGAAGCAGACTGGAGGCGCTGGTCAGTACGCCAAGGTCGTCGGATACATCGAGCCCTTGGAGCCCGATGCCGAAACCGGGAAGGACACGGCCTTCGAGAACGTCGTTATGGGCGGAAGCATTCCCTCGAACTTCATCCCTGCTGTTGAGAAGGTAAGTTCAGCTTCGCTAGGTTATAATTGTGAGTTTCCGCTTACGTGTATCCTGTGATCAGGGATTCTACGAAGCTTTGGAGAAGGGAACTTTGTCTGGAAATGCTATCTCTGGGTGCCGCTTCGTGTTGAAGGAAGGTGCCTTCCACGCCGTTGATTCATCTGAGTTGGCTTTCCGCCTCGCCACCATCGGTGCCTTCCGCGAAGCATACAAACTCTCACGCCCCGTTATCCTCGAACCCATCATGACTGTCGAAGTCGTTGCACCTGTCGAATTCCAGAGTACGTAACTTGAACCCCTGCTCTTCAGCATATTCTCACGTTCAATCTTTTAGGTCAAGTCATCGGTGGCCTCAACACACGTCGCGGTACCATTGTGGACTCAGAAGTCCGGGACGACGAATTCACTGCTATCGCTGAGGTTGCTCTTAACGAGATGTTTGGATATTCGAACCAACTGCGTGGCTCTACACAAGGAAAGGGTGAATTTAGCATGGAGTATAAGGTCTGTTTATCTTTGCGATTTCATCAAATTATTATTTATCCTTTGTTTTAGATCCACATGCCTGTGTTGCCCAATCTACAGAAAGAGCTTGAGGAAGCATATCGCAAAACTATTGCTCCTGCTAAAAAATAGATTATATATTAGTAGATTATAATTACAGTGCCCCATTATTTATTCATTAGTGCCTAATCTTCATAGCATTCAAGTTTATTGAGCAATTATCGACTTGGCTTAACGTGGTATGTTGGTCTGCTCAAGCGTTCTCCCCATCCCAATGATATTTCCCTGCCAAATCAGGACAACACGCTGTCGAATTTTAGTAAGTGAAATATCCTGCAATCACGTTGTGACGTTCGCAATATAATTCTATAGATAGTATATGTCTACATACCAACTATATCTAAAATCTGTCTCTAAACATTTCATAGATATAAGTAATACTAGATCTTGTTGATGGATCCCCACCCCGGCACATTTCTAAGGAGTCCCAAAATAGATTTGTCAGATGAGGACACACATGGAACTAAATAGCCGGCTCGGTGAGGTTTGGCACCACTTGTTGGAATACAAACCTCATGACGCATTACGAGCGTCTATATATTGACTCATGACTGACTATAATCTTAGTACCTGAATTTTACGGTACATACTTACAGCCACTATCTTATGTCACCATCTTTCGTCGTCTTCTTTAGCTAGTAGTTGTCGTACAATTGGGTAGCTATGTAGTTATAGTCTCTTAGTTTAGTTTCGAGTACCTTAGTCCATACTCACGCTGACTGAGGTCTGTACTAATTTTCTTGTATTATGTTGATCCTTTACTAACGTTGTTATCGTAGACTTACTTATTCCAATACCACTATGAATATAAATTACTGCTTGTACATCGGATTGCCGGTAGAATGGATTTTTGTCTGTGACAATCTAATGAAAGCTCATCAATAAGAAGAAAAATGACCCAATAGAACAAACCCCGAGACCAAGCAAGCAAGCATATATATACTGACTCCCTTGGCAATATCCTGCTACTAGAATCATCGTCGTTGAGAACTTCAGGTGGGAAACTCCTACGGGCTTGTAAATTCTATGTAAAGGAAAAATAATACAATGCTCACCCATCAAGCTTGAACAGTTTTCTATAAAACCTCTCTTATTGATAATTCGTATGTAGTCAAATTCATGTATTTGATGTATGTATACTTTGTCTGCCTAATGGATGAGAATATTTCCCTGGAGGTGATGTTAATACATATGTGGATCCAATTCACACAACTTACTATGCTCAAGTCGCCGTGTACAATATCCTTGTCATGAAGTAGTATTTCACTCTTTTATGAGCCTGAAATAATACCGAAAACTTAAATTTACAATATCAACTGGCTTGGAAGCTTGTCCACTGACCAAAGCTATTTCATCGGCGTTTTTATGATCCACAAAGAACTTGGAAAATCTCTAAGTTTACGTAAAGGAGTTACTATTGTAGACCATAGTTCGAACCGTGCTAATATTTATGCAGTATACTAACTGAAATGTTCGATAATGTCATATTTGATCCACCACCACCACAATACACTGTCCAACAGGGTCCAGTTTCTGGGGTTAAAAGGCTTCATAACTCAAAGTAATACGAGTGATGTCTGGAGCAACATCAGCGATATAAGTAAAAAATCCCAGATAGTCAATCTCCTTGAAAACCCCGCTACCGCTGAATTCGCCTCGTGATAAGGCACAGCATTTGGAGTCGACGATGTGCTGATCTGCGTGTTTGTTATGGTGCTATGAGCTATAAGCGTATTGGTTTAAGAGGATACCGTCCATACATTTATGGGGAAGGACAAACTAGACGGTATTGAAACGCTCGCGGAAGGAGTTTGTGCTGATGTGCTTGCATTGTTTATGGTCGTAGCGGATAAGTTATTGTCTAAATATAAAGATCCTC
>JASFCW010000011.1:0-30369 GCA_036936985.1 Crucibulum cyathiforme
GAGAAAAGCCAGCAGCTGCTAGGTCCAGCTCATCCAGATACATTAACAAGCATGTCAAATCTGGCTGCAACATACAGTAATCAAGGCAAATGGACTGAGGCAGAGAAAATGGAAGTTGAAGTAATGGAGAAAAGCCAGCAGCTGCTAGGTCTAGCTCATCCAGATACATTAACAAGCATGGGAAATCTGGCTTTGACATACAGTGATCAAGGCAAATGGACTGAAGCAGAGAAATTGCAAATTGAAGTAATGGAGAAAATACAACAGCTGCTAGGTCCAGCTCATCCAAATACATTAAGAAGCATGGGAAATCTGGCTGGAACATACAGGAATCAAGGCAAATGGACTGAAGCAGAGAAACTGCAAGTTGAAGTAATGGAGAAAAGCCAGCAGCTGCTAGGTCCAGCTCATCCACATACATTAACAAGTGTGGCAAATCTGGCTGGAACATACAGTGATCAAGGCAAATGGACTGAGGCAGAGAAATTGCAAGTTGAAGTAATGGAGAAAAGACAGCAGCTGCTAGGTCCAGCTCATCCAGATACATTAACAAGCATGGGAAATCTGGCTTTGACATACAGTAATAAAGGCAAATGGACTGAAGCAGAGAAGTTGCAAGTTGAAGTAATGGAGAAAAGCCAGCAGCTGCTAGGTCCAGTTCATCCAAATACATTAAAAAGCATGGCAAATCTGGCTGGAACATACAGTGATCAAGGCAAATGGACTGAGGCAGAGAAATTGGAAGTTGAAGTAATGGAGAAAATCCAGCAGTTGCTAGGTTCAGCTCATCCAGATACATTAACAAGCATGGCAAATCTGGCTGCAACATACAGTAATCAAGGCAAATGGACTAAGGCAGAGAAACTGGAAGTTGAAGTAATGGAGAAAAGACAGCAGCTGCTAGGTCCAGCTCATCCAGATACATTAACAAGCATGGCAAATCTGGCTGCAACATACAGTAATCAAGGCAAATGGACTAAGGCAGAGAAACTGGAAGTTGAAGTAATGGAGAAAAGACAGCAGCTGCTAGGTCCAGCTCATCCAGATACATTAACAAGCATGGCAAATCTGGCTGCAACATACAGTAATCAAGGCAAATGGACTGAAGCAGAGAAATTGCAAGTTGAAGTAATGGAGAAATTCCAGCAGCTGCTAGGTCCAGCTCATCCAGATACATTAACAAGCATAGGAAATCTGGCTGTAACATACAGCAATCAAGGCAAATGGACTGAGGCAGAGAAATTGCAAATTGAAGTAATGGAGAAAAGCCAGCAGCTGCTAGGTCCAGCTCATCCAGATACATTAACAAGCATGGGAAATCTGGCTGTAACATACAGCAATCAAGGCAAATGGACTGAGGCAGAGAAATTGCAAATTGAAGTAATGGAGAAAAGCCAGCAGCTGCTAGGTCCAGCTCATCCAGATACATTAACAAGCATGGAAAATCTGGCTTTGACATATAGTGATCAAGGCAAATGGACTGAGGTAGAGAAACTGCAAATTGAAGTAATTGAGAAAATGCAATATAAGTGACTAAAACAATATCTCATATTATAGAGACTATTAATAGAAACTTAATGTTGTTGATTCCATTAAAATTAGCTAAGAATTGCACACATAAATTAGAGTATACTCTTCCAACCCTAAATCTTTTCACAAGCTGCTATATCTGTTTACCAATAGCATCATGAAGAGCATTAGGTGAGAACGTTTGTACATATTTTCAAGGCTACACCATTTCTTGCAAGTCCCAACTAATATCATTTCAATCATTTGCAGTCAATTACCAGAGCTATGCAAAAATATAGCCATGTAACACCTCAGAGATCTTCAGATATATTATTTTTCTCTTAATATGTCCCTTGCATTAATATCACATGGCAACCAGATCAATAATCTGATACCCTAAATGCTGTTTCACACTGTCAAAGACTGTTCTCATCAGCTGGCTTGATATTGTCTTCATCATGGTCCCCAGTAAGCACACATATTTTAGATTAAAATCAGTATAAAATACCAGAAAATTCATTAAAAAAAATGTTATTCATTAATAGACAAACATATACTCAATTATTGTAATTCTCTTTACTCTTAAAATCTAAGCTAAAGATACATTTATTCACTATACTTCACTATCTCTCATCCAATTGAATGATGTGCTTCTTTGTAGACTTTGGATATAAAACAAATATATTGTTTAATTAACTATGAGGTCTTTACACTCCCACCCCCAAATCCTGATGGAGTCCTGAAGGTCTTTACACCGCTCCACCCTAACCTACTACATATTGGCACTATGCCACCTCTCAATTCCATCAGAACACATGGCAATGGTCATAGCACACATGTATGAGCTATGCATGGTGGGTGCATTAAAAATGCAGACAGTGTATGTCCCTCACCTCAATGAGGAGATCAATCTGAGTGTAAAACCTGTAGAAGTGAAGAGTAAGAAGGATGGTGGGGAGGTGGATTTGGTGGTTGGGAGTTTCAAGGAGTTGGTGCAGGTTGTGCAGAGTGTTAATAAAGAGTAAGGAAGTAAGATAAAAAGTGTAATCTAAAGTGAGAAGAATTTATCATTAACTGCAAATGCTCATTATTACAACTAGCATCAGGCCCTTCCATAGCCTCACAATGTCAATGAACCATCCTTGGATAAGTTTATGTCATTCATAGGCATCCATTCAGCTGCTCTGTCTTGAGCCCTGTTTCATATTTCAAACTCTTAATAAATTATAATTGAACCAGGTTCATCACATGCCCTTTGGTCTTCCTCCTCTTCCTTCTCTCCCTCTCATCCTGCCATAGAACTCACCTCAACATAACACAAATCCTTGACCAAGTCCAGTTCTTTTGGACAGGCCCAGATAAGAGCAAATGGTTGATCTCAGTGTGTTTTCTTCCCTTTCTTGCTGCCTCTTCCCTTCATAGATTGACCTACATGATAGTAACCAGTGCCTCCATCACCATCTCTCTCCACCAACTTTTCTCCAGGCAACTGTTTCATCTGACATGAAATCATCATTCCCCTCCCTGCCACCTTCCATAGTCTGTAACACCATATGCTACCCCTACCCCTTGTGCCCAGCTCAATGCCAGTGGGTTGAGTGCAGTTTCCCCTAAGCAAAGTGAGCCTGTGGCCTTCCTAGGCAGGTTCAGCAATAGTGACAAGGGGGTATTCTCAATCCTGATGTATGTCATGCTATTCCTTTTCTATGCCCTGTACAACTCCTCTCACATCTTTTTTTTTTCTTCTTTCACAGGTATTCAACACATGTGCAACATACCAACCCCCAGCCTGCAGATCACATCCTTGTTGCCTCTTCTTCCTCCTCTTCCTCTGGCTCTGCCATTGCCCCTTCCTCATCAAAGCCCTCTCTGCCTCTTCAGCAAAATATGCCTCAATCCCTTCATCCACCTCTGCTTCCAACCCTTTGTCCAACAACCATTCTGGCACCCCCCAAAATTCCTGTAACTCAGGAAATCATCATCCAACAGTGCTTCTGCTGCTACAAGTTTGGTGACAAGGAGGACCAGGCATGTGAGCAAAGTGATGAGTAGGCTGGCATTTAGGCAAAGCCACTAGGTCATATACCCAGTGGTTCTCACCCAGGATTTGGATGTCTCTTTCACAACATGAGCAAAGACTGGGGTTGTGTATGTATGTATCTTTACTCTTCCTCCTACTGTAGCATTCCTTGATATTAGTGTTTATTCAAATTATATGTTCTATAGACTGGTTGAATGGGCATGGTTGGCATTGTCCAGTCTTATAGGGATGTAAAGGTCCATACATTGAATTGAATGGAACAACTGCAGGGAAATTGAGGAACAGGTTATAGGAGGTCTGATCAAGAAAGAAACAGAAAAGAAAATAAAAGGAAGACAAGGGAAGATAGACAGGGAAGGAACTATGGAAAGAGGCATAAAAGTGAACATCCCATCCCTCAAGATCTGATGGGTACTCAGACTAGTGCAGTTGTACTCACATATCCTGGTGAGAGTCCCCTCTCACCCTTCCCAGGAAGGTGGCTGTCAGATATTGATAATCTACTAGAAAGAGGGAAAAAAACAGAAGAATAACTCAGTGGAAGTGTTAAGTCCAGTATTGGAGAATGGAAGACTTAAGTGTGGAGTTGTAGAATACCAAGGCACAGAGTTGGATTACCTTGAGGGTGTAATAGGGACTTTGGCTTCAGCTTATGTGCTGCACCCCTTTCCACTAGCTGCCCTAGATTTCAGAAGGGACAAGATAAGACAGAGCTCAAGGTGGAGTTCTGAATGATGAGGAGATCTCCCTGCAAGAGTTCTACAGAGGAGTGTGGAGTTGACTAGAACTCAAGGTGAGTTAAAGTGGGATAACTAAGTTGATATTCAAACTGACATTACATACTGAAGTATCTAAGTTTATATACTAAGTAAAGGTGGAGAACTCAGTAATGGTGGCAGAGAACTAAGTAACAGAGGTGGAGAACTAAGTAACAGTGGCTGAGAACTAGGTAACTAGAAATAGATAAACCAAGGAGATAAGAGTATGGTAACCAGAATGAGGTGGGACTGGAAGTCTGTGAGTGACAAGTGGTGAAGTGAGTCAAAAAGGCAGAGTTGTGTGTGAGTAGTGTGGAGCTCATGATAGTGTGCAGAGTTGTGTGTGACAAGGCATGGATATAACAGGAAGGAAACTTAGTCAAGGTAATAATGGAGATGGTCCATTCTCCATTATTATAAATATCAATGGTGTGTAAATACATACAAAATGCAAGTTCCCATATACCTACACTCTATGGATAACACAAAGCACTGGTGTGCTTGAGGAAATAAATGATAACATGATGAATTGTGAAACAAGTTGTCTCTGTCTGCAACATTTGAAGGTTTAAGCTTTGAAAGGATGGTGCTCCAATGGATATGCCAACTGATTGAATGTGAACAAGCAGGATCTTGAGGATCCAGCTGCAGGAAGATACCTTGAGACTCAGGCATTGTTACATGAATGAAATAACTACAAGTGGTTAGCATGAATGAGGTGGAGGAGAATGTGCAACTTGAGAGAGAAACATTGAAGAAAGCCAATTCATTCAGATGATAGCCCTATTGTTCCAGAACAATGCCATAGGTGCATACCATGACCCTGTGTGGAGATCTGAAATAATAATATCAATAACAAGTTTTGAAGATATAAATGGACCTGAGATGAGAAATGATCAGCTGGAATACTGATATCACAAAGAGTCTGGAGGACTGAAAGTGGCAATGCTAGTTTGGTTTCAAATCAGAAACTCTGTATTGCTCTGGTTGAGAGACATGACTATTGACACTGTGGGAGCTGGCTTATACATTTGGTAGATATATTTAAAATACAATCCCAATATATATCATTATAAATTCCAAATACATCCCAAGGATATATTATTAATACATTTTATAATACATTCCATTATACCTTCCAGAGATATCCATTGATCGTTTTTAAAATACATTCAACATACTCACATGGGATGTATTTTGATTGTATTCCAAATACCCTCCGAGAATGTATTTTAATTCAATTGAGATTAGTTGGACTTAGATCCACATCAGTACTCTACATATAGATTGATCTTGAACCTTCTCACTCATTAATGACAATGTCTGCCCCCACCCATGCCCATCATTCCTCCCCTTCTACTCATTATCTACCATGATGAGCACAAATGCCTATATATGTAAATATTGATTTATGGATAACAAAATGGAAAATAAATACAAGTAAATAGAGGTTGGCTCAGTGGATGGACCCTTGATCAGCTGCCTGGGCACATGCCAGTCCCTGTTGCAGTGGTCATTGCCAATCACCATGATCATAGCCTCCATCATCCATCTCCACCCAAGAGGTTTCAGATTCTCTGATCTTGGACGTGGTGGCCAGAATTAATGATAGGTGATTGGTATTTCCCCCTCACTTACATCTCCTGCCCTTTACCAAAATCAGGTGAATATCACAAAATGTCAGGGAGGTATCTATTTTTATCCTGTCACATCACATGGGAGCCAATAAATCTGATACCTTATCTTAAACATTGCTGTCAACATATTTTGTAGACTGACATATACAACAAATATTTATACTAACAGATAGGAGATGAAGGTGGAGGTGTCTGTGTTTGCATTAATGAGATGGCCATTGCTGCCAGTTTCCTCCTGTCCAGGGCAGGTCATGTTGTTGCAGACTTAAGCTTCATCATGAGGATGCTGCTGTTGTATGTGCAGTGGCTGTTGGAATCACAATCATGCCACAAGTTATATTTAGCATAAGCACATTCTATCCTGCACACTGCATTCTATGGTGTGCAGCCTGCTCACATCCTCTATTCATATTCATTGGACTCAACTATTTGTTATTCAAATGTTTATCTATGATTGCAATGTACTCTGGCTCATAGATCATCTGTCAACAGTTCATCAGTGCTGGAAGAAAAATCTAAACAGGATGTACTCAGAAGTGAGCATGGGCTCAAACTGAGCTACACACCCAGTTTATGGAATCTAGGTGCCCTGACAAAGGAAAATGTCAAGGACTACCAGAAATTCTATTTTATCTCAATGACTCACTCAACCCTGTCAATGATGATATTTTGTCAGCACCTAAATGTTTGTATACATAATAAAGGGACCAACATACAATTATGTTCTTATGTACATGTTTGCTGAGTGTAGCACACTAATGGGACTGGTAGCTATATATATAGAAGACTGCAGAAGAAGATTGTATAAGACATGAGTGTAAATGGAAAGCAAACTAGGAGCAAAGTAAAATACAGTCACAAACCTTGATCCAGATGTCTGTCCTATCCACACAGTACATAGATTGGTAAGAGGAAGTGTACTATTGTCTTCATGGTTGCTTTTCTTTTCACGCTCCTGAGATTGCATTTGCCATCTTTTGAGTAGTCCATAATTTTTAAGATCTGTCCAAAATAATGAGTGTCATTATTGATAATAATTACTGTCAATGACAAGCTGGAAAATGGAAAGCATGGAGACAATGATGTGATGTTGTAGTCAGAAATTGGAGCAGATTTTGAACTAGATAGCTTCACCTTTGCAATCTTTGATGGAAGAGGAGATGACCTGACCATGCCCACATGCCTGCCATGCAAGCAGCCTTCTGTAACATCACAGACAATTGGATAGGGCAGCTTGACAGAGTTGAAGAGCTTGCACAGCCAGTTGTTTGCTAGCACACATTAATTAAATTGGATACTCATGCCCATAAAAAGTATATGACATCATTTTTGCATGCATGCTCAGGTAGCACTCATTGTTTGTGTTCTAGCTCAACCTCTGCTTCGATTTTTACGATTTGACTGCTCTCATGCATGACCATGCCTCTTATCTTGACACTTCCATGAAAGAAAAGGCTCATTGATACATAAAAAATCAACTATTTTTGTGTCACAAAAATGTGTTCTGATGCATGAGTATTTGTGATGTCATATATTTTTTATGGGCACAAGTATATAGCTTCTGTCCAAAGGATACATACCTGAAGATAATGTATCTGGTACAAAATAAGATGAAGACACCATTGGTAAAAGAGATGGGGCAAGCATTGAATTTGAAGCTGATCATGATATGTTGTTAGCATATTGTTAGCATGATGACTGTAGATCTTACAGAGCTCATTGCACTGTTCCTGGCTCAAAAGAGGGTCAGAGGAACTGGGACCCATGCAGGGGTTGTAGATTGTATATGAGTGGAGTATGGTGGTGTCCTTGATCCTGAACCAGTATCTATAGCTGATGCAGGAGGTGTGCACCACAAATCTTTGGCTAAGGAAAGTAGTACACTGAGAGGTACCTGTTTAATTGCTATTAATCTTCTTTTTTGACTGAATAGGAACAACATTGAGCATGCAGTACAAGTGAGAACATGTCCACATACTAGATTCTAAGCATTTCCACAGAAACATTGTACACTTTCACTGAGTATGGCAACCTAGATTGAATTTCTACTTGTGTGAGCTCTTGACTATTGACACTTCTAATAAGGCCTTGCTTGCCTTCTCTTGACCATTACATATCACAACCTGCAAGCCCACTAGATGCCTATAAGGATCATCTCTCATGTGGGTATGTTTCCCCAGAGCATCTACCACAGTGGTAGGTGGCTCCTGATGGTCCTTACTTGTGTATCTGAACTCACAACTGTAGAAATCAATCATTGCAGTATGAATCACGAATTTGGTGCACTGTTAGAATAATAGGTAAGATTAGGAATTAATGGGAAATTGAAACATACTGCTTGCTGGTCAAATATGGTTATGAATTGGTTTTTGTGTCCAGATACACCTATGACCCAGCCACTTCTACCTTTCTCTGCTCTGCAAGCCACCTGAACACTGTCACCAACCCAAAATGCCTTCCTCACTTGAGCATGGGAAAGAGAGACTTCATCAGATCTGGATGAGTCATTCACCAGGACTGTGACTTCCTTATCTGACAGGTCTACAAAATTTTCCCCCCACTCCTTTGGTCCAGCATCAAGACAAGCCCAGGCCCTGTCACCCAACTGCACTTGCAAATTCTCAGCCTGTTTCATGGCATGATTAAAGATATCACATTTGACATATGGGCAAGATTTGAAGGCAAGGAGTTCCTGTGTAAATGGAATTACCTCCACTGAGTGATACATGTCCAAAGGCATACTCCTAAGGAATTCCCATCCTTCACTGTCAAACTTGTACCCTCAGTAGCTGTGGCTAATGACCTTATTTGCAGCATCACAAATGGCCACACATTGCAATGTGCACTTGCTTGGCTCAAATAATGATGGTGCAGGCCTGTCCTTTTGCTGACACTTCTGTTTGTGACTGGCTTGAGAAGGGTATATTATGCGAGGCATAACAACAGCATCCATAGCCAGTTTGAGAGACCTAGATGTATTGTATACTGAAGTTATGAAAGCAAGGTCCCTGAAATGCCTTCCCTTGCACAGGCAAACTCAAGTATGTTCAGAAGGCATGAACTTGCTTGGCAACTTCTTCAGCTCTGCCTTGAGGTTAAGTCTGCAGCACTGAATCTGGCAATACTTTACCACCCCCCACCTTTCCACAAGGATTCCACCTGGATTCCAAATTCCAGATGGATTCCTTGTGGACTCCTAATAGATTCCATGAGACCATTGATTTTTTTTTTATTGTCTATTAATTAAGTAAAATCATAAATATTTGGAATCCACTAGGAATCCATGTGGATTCCTTTTTATCATATAAATACATAATAAATCAATAAAAATCAGGAAAAATCAGGAAAAATCAGGAAAAATACAATAAAATCAGATAAGCCTAAATAAATACAGATATATGACAATACATACAATCACTATCATATCATACAGATATTATTAAAGTTCATCCTCTTCCTCATCTGTATAATCATCATCATCATCATTTCTTCTTTCAGCGCTTCTTGCACCTCTTATTTAAGCTTCTTCCTGCTTCTAAATAACATATTGTGTATGATAAAAAAGCATAGTATGAATAAACCAATTGAAATTGCCTTGAGTCATCCTTTTCAAAATAGATTCAAAACCACCTAACCAGGAGTTGAGCTGTTCACATGCCTATAGTAACTAAATTAACCTAACATCATTAAATATATTACAATTCTTACCTGAGTATTGAAAGCTCTCTTAGCAACAATATTATTATTCCTATCTCTTTCCCCAACTACTAAATTTGGAGCAGACCCATTGGCAGGAGCAGGATTACACCACCAACAGCATAGAAGATCACTAACATGATGATTCTTATAATGATAGGCATCAGCAATGAAATGTGTTGTTTTCTTCCAGAGATGCTCCCAGTCACCATTAACAACAGCAGAACATAGAACCAAGCATGCTTTATCAATACAAATATAAGCAGGCCAAGATTCTGGAGTGGGATATATTTTATGAGATTGCTGGCTTCTTGATGTCAATAGGATAGTCAAGTGATACACGTGAGAGATTCTCTGAGACTTGCAATGTGCTTGGAATGCATAATTGAAGGTCTCATTATTGATAAAATTGTCCTCCTAGCTACATGTACACTAGTTATTTATACTATTCTAATAGGTACTAAAGAATCAAGTGAACATTGGTAGTTAGAAGTGGATAAAGGGCAGAAAGGAAGTGGATGATAAAGTAATGAAGTGGGTCAGTAAGGAACTAAGTAGTGAGTAACTAAGTAAATGGTTAAAGCTACATATTCATTGATATGTAGTGCAAAGAAATACTTGAAGTTAAGCCAAACTAGCTGACTAGGATAAGATAAGATGATCTATAAAAGGCCTGTGCAAAGGTCTGGACCTTACATTTGCCCTCCAG
Organism: Crucibulum cyathiforme; assembly: GCA_036936985.1. Lineage (NCBI taxonomy): Eukaryota > Fungi > Basidiomycota > Agaricomycetes > Agaricales > Nidulariaceae > Crucibulum > Crucibulum cyathiforme. The sequence continues at coordinate 10,351 of JASFCW010000011.1, forward strand.
GCTTACTGTGATAAGGAAGCCTTAAGTAAAAGAAAAGGACTTCACATTCAAAATTGTGAAATGAAATTCTGTCTGTCAAAGATAACATGCATCTATTTAAGTCTCCATTAGGTGCTCATCTGATCATTATTGTCACTAGCCACTGTAACACTCTGATGATTCCTCTCCTGCTCAGTGGACATCTGTTATATCCATGCCTCGTCACCCACAACTCTGCATCCTATCATGAACTCCGCACCACTCATACACAACTCAGCACTTTTAACTCACTTCACCACTCATTACTTGCGGACTTTCAGTCCCACCTCGTTCTGGTTTTATCCTATTATCTCCTCAGTTTATCTATTTCTAGTTACCTAGTTCTCAGCCACCATTACTTAGTTCTCCACCTCTGTTACTTAGTTCTCCACCACCATTACTCAGTTCTCCACCTCTGTTACTTAGTTCTCCGCCACCAGTTCTGTCTTATCTTGTCCCTCGTCCTCTGAAATCCAGGGACAGCTAGTGGAAAGGGGCGCAGCACATAAGCTGAAGCCAAAGTCCCTATTACACCCTCAAGGCAATCCAACTCCGAGCCTCAGTGTTCTATAACTCCGCGCTTAAGTCTTCCATTCTCTGATACTGGACTTAACAACATCTCTATATCTCCTGCAACTGGTGTTTCCACATAAACTGGTGGATCTTCACTTGCAACTGGTGTGGTACTTCTGCCACTGCCTGTGGTGATTGGCACAGCACCTGGTTCATCGAATCTATGGCCCCAATTGTGATAAGTTCCATGACCACATTGAGATCCACCCCTTCCTCCTTGTCTGCAATTACCAGACCTGCCTAGTGGAACTGGCAATCTGTTCCCAGGTTGAAGTCATACTGCTGCAAGGTATGTAAGTAACAGTTCTAATATTTGCTGAGTGAATAATGATTTGATCTCACCAGGTTTATTCCATACAGGGCCTGGGTTATTGTTGTGCCCATGGTAAGGACAAGGACCTGGTTCCTGTCACATGTATGGGTGCTGTCCATTTCAATTGGGCACACTATTATTATTTGCAATCATAGGTAAGACTGCTGCAAGCAGATGCTCCTGGCTACCAAGAACCATGGCAAGGGAGTCTGCCATCATCCCAGAATTATGAGTTGCTGCTGGCATCTGGGCCAGCACAAGAGTGCAAGCAACAAGCTCAGGATAATCAGCAGGGCAAGGTGCGTACTTTTGCTGAACTCAATATACATTCATGTAACCAATAGGGGGGTTTCCTGGATAAGCTGCATGTCCAGCAATAAAATCACAGAAGCTGATGGCATACAGTTCCCAGTTCAAACCATCCTGAATGTTATACTGTGCAGTAGACATGGTATGTTCTAGATTTCGGTGGGTGAGGTCTGATTCTTCCTTCTGTCTTTGCTTACTTTTTATATCGGCTTGTTATTGATTTTCTCCATCACTTTTTGGAATTCTAATCTGACAAGAAGCAACTCTGAGTGTTAGATCCTCAGGTGAGTTCCTGACATGTCCCACTGGAAGTTTCTTCGGAGTGTTAATTCCCATTGCTTTGCAGTAGTGGTCCATTGCCACTAAGTGTTTAACTTCAGTGTAAGGAGCCCAGGTAACGTCTCCAGTTGACCATTGGACTTCAAATTCAGCATCCACACCCTTTCCTGAGTGAGAAATAATCCAATCAACATTCCACTCAGTAGGATTCTGCCCAAAGCTAGGGATTTGGTGCATTTGGTGTCCAGGAAACTTCCTATCATCATTAGGAATGTGTGGCCTTAACACTGATGCATTAAACACATTGTGTATGCCCCTTTTCTTTAATTCAGGTGATAATTCTAACTTATAAGCTGCTCCAGGTGTGACAACTTTAATAATGCGAAATGGTCCTAAGTATTTAGGTACCAATTTCCTAGCTTGTTTCTTAGGTAGTTTCAGGTTTTGTGTTGATAGATATACTAGACCTCCTATTGCAAATTCAGCCTTTCACTGACACTTATTTGCCTGATCAGTTTGCTGGATGTGTGCCTCAATAATTGTGTCATGAGCATGCATGATTGCTTGTTTCATTTGATCTGTGAATGCTCAGACTCCAGGGTATTCACTAGATGAGTCCCATATCATTGTCTGAGGTGTCCTTGCATAATTCAAATAGAACAGTGAGAACCCTGTGGTGTCCAAATGTGCAGCATTCATTGCAAATTCAATTGCTGGTAACTTTTGTGCCCAGTCTTTCTGATCCATGCTGATACATTGTCTCAGCATTTGCGTCATTGTACGGTTTGCCCATTCTGTCACACCATCAGTCTGTGGGTGATATGCGGTTGAGAGTCTCAACTCAACACCCAATAGGCCATGTAGCTGTGTCCAAAATGTGCTTGTGAATAAAGAATCCCGATCACTAATTATTCTGTCTGGTAAGCCATGTAATTTATATACTGTATCAAAAATGACTTCAGCTATCTGACATGCTCCATTGAGGTCAAATGATTGATAATCACACATATCATATCAAATTTACCAGACCTTGTCTCTGATTCGGGCAGCAGACCAACGAAATTGATCCCTATGGATTGCCATGGCTGCCTAGGAACAGGTAAGGTTGTAAGTAATCCCATTGGTATCTGTGTACTCAATTTTGCTCATCATGCACATAGAGCATGATTTGCAAAATTCATCAATGTCAACGACCATTGAGTTCCACCAAACCTCTTCTCACAAGAAATTCACTGTTTTATGGGATCCCAGGTGAGTGAGTATTGAATGTGTATGAGTTATTATAATCTCTCTAGCATTTTGGGTACCAACTATTATGTTGGGAATGCAAGTCACTCTATTCCGTCACACTTATAAAATACTAATCCTTTGTGTTTGTAGAAGTCTCTAAAATCTTCTGGTTTCTGCAGTATTTTTCTAAAGAAAGGATCTTCATGATATCAATATCTCAAGCTCTTTGGCATTGGTAAGCCCAAATCTCCAGATGTTAATACTGTAACTGAATCATGTATTTTTGATTGACTTTTGCCTTTAGATTTCAATTCTTCTGAATTGTCCTGTACATTTTCAAAGACCTCTTCATTAGGTATTTTTGTGGTGGCAGTATCACTAACTTTGGTAGAATATACACTCTCAACTAATTTCTCAATTCTAGGATCATTTTCATCATTTAATCCTGTATTGATTTTGTTCTGGCTCAATGGATTTAAATTCCTGTCCTCTGATGCCCCTTTATTGCAACATTTATGACTACCATATGTCCTCAGGCTTGCTCCTGATTTTTGTAGTCTTGTCAAACATTGAAGTGAGTCTATTTGATCTTCTAATTCTGCAATTACTGCTGAAGTGGTGTATACAGCTGTTAGTAGCTCATTATCATCACTGAGAGGGGATGACATCTGCTCCAAGTCCTCAGTATGATCTAGGCCAATGTATTTGCTATCAGTGCAAACAAATCCTAGTGGCTCATCACTGTATATATGCAATAACATGTCAGCAAGAACATTGGTCTCCCCAGGTATGTAATTTATTTCGAAATTAAATTTGTTTAATACATCTAGCCAATGATGTTGCCATGGTGACAGATTCTTCTGCATCATCACTGTAACCCCCTGGATTTCAATTAAACCAAGGGCTTTGTCATAGATATGTGGTTTAAACTTATTTAAGTAGATTAATCCTGTTCAAATAACTGTTTAAGCCTACCTTTGCAAAGCTTATTAATCCACTCTTGCTCCTGCTCACTGCTTCATACAGGAATCAAAAAAAAATTAGTGAAATGTTATTTAGAAATAAATACAGCTTGTAGCTACAACTTTGAACGAAGTGATAAATAATATATACTATCCATTTTCGGGCGTCAGTGGCTGTGCTTGCGTTGAAAGAGGTAGGCATGGGTAGGTTGCACTTGCATTGAAAGAGGTGGGGGTGGAGAGGTGCGTAGCATTGAAGGAGATGGGAGCAGGGGGGTGCATTCACATTGAAAGAGGTGGGGGCAAGGGGCTGTGTCCATGTTGAAGAAAAGGATGGGGGCAAGGAGGCTACGCTTGTGTTGAAGATGGAGGTGGGAACAGGGAGGTGGTGTAGCATTGAAGGAGGTGGGGGCGGGGAAGGCTGCATAGCATTGAAGGAGGTGAGGGCAGGGAGCTGCATAATGTTGGAAAGGTGGGTTCGGGAGGTTGCGTTTGCATTGAAGGAGGGGGGAGGGGGTAGGGGCAAGGAAGCTGTACTTGCATTGAAGGTGGGGCAGGGAGGCTACGCTAGTGTTGAAGGAGGAGGTTGGGGTGGAGGGCTGCGCTCGCTCTGAAGGTGAAGGTAGAGTGGGTGGGCCTTTTTGTTTGCTGGTGTCAGCACTCATGAAGAAGCAGTCATGGGGGTGTTGGTTGCACTCACAGCAACAGTGGAGGTAAAGGTGGTGGACGAATAAGACACTGGCCCACATCTCTGTTCAGGAGGAGGGGTGCACAGTGCGATGAGGCCTGTAAAATATAAATCAGTCATACATGAAGATTACTCACTTATCATTTTTATGCATTGTGGGGGATGAGAGCAGAGTGGATACCAACAATGAGCAAAGTTGGAGCAGTAATCGACGTCTATGGATGTGCTGTCCGGCAAGTCCTGGTGGACATGTGACTTTCTCTCCAACCAATCAGAATCCTCCATGCAAATGGTTGAATTGGGTGCCAGATGATGTTTATATTTCCTCATCACCTTTCCCTGCTCTCTTTCCATCGCCCACAACAAAGTAAATATTAGTCTAAGTATATGTTTACTAATTCTATGTGATGCAGAGCTAATGACACTGTGCGCCCCTCCTTGTGAATAGAGATGTGGGCCAGTGTCCTATTTGTCCGCCACCCCACTTCTGCCAATGCTGCGAGTGTGACCAACACCTGCCATGACCACCTTCAACTCAAGTGTTGCTACCAACACCCCACCTCCACCTCCTTCAAAGTTGGTGTGGCCTCCCTGCCCACCTCTTTCAATGCAAACGCAGCCCTCTCCTCCTCCAACGCTATGCAGCTCCCTGCTCCCACCTCCTCCTTCAATGCTACACCACCTCCCTGCCCCCATCTCCTTAATGCAGGCGCAGCCTCCCTGTCACCACCTCCTTCAACACAAATGCAGTCTCCTTCCCCACTTCCTCCTTCAATGCGAACACAGCCCCCCGCCCCCACCTCCTTCAACGTTACGCAACCTCCCGATCCTCACCTCCTTCAATGCTACTCAGCCTCTCCGCCCCCACCTCCTCCTTCAACGCAAACACAGCCTCCCGGCCCCACCTTCTCCTTTAACACAAACGCAACTTCCTGCCCTCACCTTCTCCATCAACACAAATGCAGACCCTCCCACCCCTACCTTCTCATTCAATGTAAACACAGCCTCCCTCCCCCACCTTCTCCTTCACACTACGCAGCCTCTCCACCCCCACCTCCTCCTTCAATGTGAGCACAGTCACCGACGCCTGAAGATGGATAGTATATACTATTTATCACTTCGTTCAAACTTGTAGCTACAAGTTGTATTTATTCTTAATAATATTTCACTATTTGTTTGATTCCTGTATGAAGCAGTGAGGAGCAAGAGTAAATTAGTAAGTTTTGCAAAGATAGGTTTAAACAACTATTTGAACAGGATTAATTTACTTAAACAAGTTTAAACCAAATGCCTATGACAAAGCCCCTGGTTTAATCGAAATCCACTGAGTTTCATACTTGGCTTCCAAAGTTTTTCTGTTTCCTACTGTTTCTGCTGACATTTCTGAGTTTCCTGTTGAGTTCTATTGCATAATCCATATATTGTGCAATAGTCATTGGTGTTCTGGAAGTTACAATGGTTCAGAGTAAGTCAGTGTTGATTCCTGATTTGAATTTATAAATCAAGGTTTCTTCATTATATCTGCTGATTTGTCCAAGTTCCAAAAACTTCTGGGCATAGTCCTCTGTGTTCCATATACCCTAGTATAGCCTTTCTAAGGTGTCATAAGCATCCTGTTGTTCCAAATAGCTGGAAAATTGTTTAAGGAATTGTTCCCTAAACTTCTTCCAGTCACTCATTTCTTCTTTGATTAAATCATCACATCTCACATTTATGTCCAGGATCCAGTTGCACATGATGACCATATAACAGTTGCTGACCTAATTGGTCACTCTGTTTCCTTCTCCTCCAGAGATCAAGCTTAGTGCAAAGTTGATCCTCTCAGAGTGTGCTGTTTCTTCTATTCCCATCTGTAGGAAATAGATCTTGATCACTTTCATCCAGTTGCTCACCTGTGTTTTTTTGCCATGGTAGCCTTTTGGCTTTTTGGGCTTCAGATAAGGACCAGTGTGTTCATTCCATTTCTCCATTGGATTGGGAACTTTCTCAGTCACCTCTGTCATTCTTTCCATAAATGGAATCCAGCTTTTTAATAATGCTAGTATTCCTGCTACTAGGTTGTAAATTAATTCGGTGATAGTGAGGGTGGAGTTAACTGGTGTGTAAATAGTGGGGGTGAAGGGGATGGTTCCATTGATGTCCAACATTTTATAATCCAAAGTATTCAAGTTGGTGTCCTAGATATAATTGGTTTTCAATGTAGAGTTGGTCTCTGAGTACTATTGGGAAGGTGCAGATGTTGTTGGGGTTGTAGGAAGCTTCGGATTCTGGATATATGGGTGTGGGGAGTCAGTCTGGGGTGTGTGTGCAGTTGAAAAGGATTATGGGAATTTCAGGGGATTCTTTTTTTTTGATTACTATGTTAATGGGTGTAGTGGTACAGCATGTGGGTTTGGTTGGTTTGGGGATGTAGGGTGGGATGGTGTGGATGGTGCAGGAGTGGAGGGTGGGCTGTTTGAGACCTAGTAATGGGCATATAGTTCTGTGCCAAGTCATGAGTAATAAATATGGTGCTAACTCATCTAAATAATGAGTGGGTTAAATAGAAGGAATTCTGAATGGATACTTCAGAGCAAGCAATGCCACTCAAATGGTTTGTATTTCCAACATTTTTATCTCTGCTCAGACCCAGCTCAGACTTAGCTCAGACTCAGGTGCAAAAATCATAAGTATAATATAAAATACCTGCATATTGAATGCTCATTTATAATAATGTCTTTTATAGCTGACTTTATCAACTATAACTAAATATAAGTATAATATAAAATACCCACATATTGACTACCCATTTATGATAGTGTCTTTCATAGTTGCCTTTATCAAATATAACTAAATTTGGAGCTAATCCATTCAAAAGAGCTGAATTACAGTATGTTTGGCACATGAAATCAGTGACTCTATTATTGATGTAGTAGTAACTACCCAGAACAAACTGAATGATATCTTTCTATGAGTTCCATGCTCCTGAAGCTACATGGGTACAAAAAGGTTCAACACACAAATAGCTTACTGGCAGTTCTATGAGGCTAGCATACCAGTACACATTATAATTAATTATACTATTATTTACACAGAGTTGCAAAAAGTTTGATATCTCACTCATACTGCACCAAACTCAGTCAATTTTCACAAAAGTTTGCCTGCTGAAAAGCTATATGATCACACCTTTCTGCTAGTATTTATTTTATTTTATTTCTCTGAGTCCCTCCTAGTGTTTCAATCTCAAAAAATGAAAAAAAGTCATATAAGTCACTCACATAGTTAGTTTGATGCAAGGTACATCACTCAGTCACATATTTGGTTCAATACAAAGTGTCAAGTGCCACTGCAGAATTCAAAAACTGAATTTTCCACTCGCATTTGCTGACCTGCACCACAGTTTTGCAAAAGTGGTGGATTTTGAATTTATGGCTTCACTTAAGCCTTAAGTGTCCCTCCTCATCCTCATAATTTAGCATCAAAATTTTGTGTTTGTCTTCTATTTATCATAGACTTAAACAGTCCAATAATAGTCATTAGCTGATTTTGGATTTCCCCCTAAAAATGAGATTATCATTAAATGAGCCAGTAAGAAGGTAATTACTTCAAAAATACCAGTTTTTGTAACCCTTAAACAGTTGCTAACTTGTTTTCAATAAAATAAAAATATAATCATGTACCTCACATATACATACATCATTCCCTAAATTTTGAGAATAATTGATTAAGTGCTTGATTTTATAAAAAGCTTACATATTCTGTTAATAATTAAATTAATTATAATTAGCTTGGACTCAGGAAAAGGTCCTTGGAGTCTGAGTAGCTTAGACCACAGGACCTCCAAGTAGTCCAATGTTTACTCAGACTCAGCTCAGATGAACTCAGACTTTTGAACTTTTCACTTAGAATTGGCTTGGAGTCCAGTTGAAACAGGTGGGGGAGTGTAAAGACCTCACCTGAGGCTACAAGTCCAGTAAGGCATACTTGGTTGGTGGCATCATACTTGGCAAAGTAGCCTATGCAAGGCTGTGAGCCTACTGTAGAGCTATTATCCAATTCAATGGGCAAAGCAATAAGTAAATATATTGGTCAATATTAAATACATTGGTCTCTATTCAAGGAATAGTGGAGGGAGGATGAATACACTTTGATGGGCCATTTTTCCTTATCAGCCTACCTGAAACCCTATAGTGTAGATTATATTCATTTCTATTCTATTAGGTACAGTACTACTTGTGCTCATAAAAGGTATATGACATCATGTGATGCTTGTGAGTCAGTAGACATTTTATAACACAAGTTTTTATGCTTCAATGAGCCTCTTTTATGGAATGTTGAGATGAGAAACATAGCCATGCATGAGAGCAGTTACATTTTAGAAATTGAAGCAGTGGTTGAGCTAGAATGCAGACAATGAGAACACATACATGAGGATGATGTCATATACTTTTTGAAAGCATGAGTAGATTATCAGAGATCATGGGTGGATACTGACTACACAAAAATTGGGGGAGCAGGAGGTATCCAAGCTAGTTCCATTACCTGCATGGGTGTGGGATTGTATCAGGATACAAACACAAACAATGTTCAGTGGAAATATTTCTTTCTCCAAATGTGGAAAGTGTGCTTTTTGACAAGGGTCCAAACTGGGTAGCCAATGAGGAATTCTGAGACAATTAGCAAGTGGATATCTTCTTTGCAGTCAAGTACCTTCTGAAGGATGTGGCACCTGTAACAGTTGGTTCTGAGCTTGACAATATGGCCTCTGAATTTATGAAGAGTGGCTATTAGTTGGCATACTACACAAACAGAGAACAAAAGATGCTCCAGTGTACTCAAGCAGCTCACAATCTTATGTCTCTCATCTGGGATGGAAGTGGCTTCCAGGAAACTCTGTACAGACCAGTTGTTGAGCCTAGACAATCAGATTTGTTAGATGAATTGTGTCAAAGTCAAAATTGCAGAAAACTCATGGATGAGCCATCATCTCCAATCCCTGTGCACATATAGCATCTATGATATTCACTCTTTCTGAAAGGCTGTTGTGTCTCAGCAGCCTCACTAAATCAGACATCAGTGATAGGACAACTATATCTTTGTTGCCAGTGGTAAAGATTGTGTACAACATTGTAGATGGAGTAGAATACATACATTTGTTGCCAGTGGTAAGGATAGGGCAATGAAGGTGGGAGAAAGATGTTTATATGGTGAAAAGGAGTGGTGATTGAAATATATGAATGAGGAAAGGGAGGGTGGACATGATTGGGAGAGAGGGAGAGAGAGTCAGTGAAGGGCTAAGGCAGGATGTTCTTTGGCTGGTCATGTGTGGTGAGTCTGGTTGAGCAATCATAGTGAGGCCAGCCTTACACTTTCTTCACTATCAGTTACCTTGAGCTTTTGCTGCAGGAAGATCAATGCCTGTTGGTCACATGATTTGATGATGTAGTATACAAAGACATGATATGGCAGAGATGACAATGGGTGAATTAGTGAAAGGAAGTTAATAGGCTGCAATGTCAGAATACACACATACATCAGGCCTCTGAGCTCAATACATGGAAACAGCCCACCTACCTCATGCATACAAAGATGTGATGCAGTGGAGACGAGGAGGGTGAATTAGTGAGAGGATGTTGAAGGTCTACAAGGGCAGGACATGCACATATATCTGGCTTTTGAACTTGACACATAGAAACACCCATATAACTCATGCAAAGCATGAAACAGTTGGTTTTGTGACTGCTGCTGGAGCCTGGAATATGAACAAAGTGTGAAGGGACATCATTGCAGATGATGTATCTGATGCTAAGGGTGTGCATGAGGATGTTGAGAAGGTTGGTGAGGCTTGTTAGAAGATCCACACCAGACCGTGTGGAGAGTGGACTCTCCAGAGGGTAGGGAAAACTGTTGATAAAGTTCATCAGTAACCATGAAGGCCAAGAGCACTTACTTTTTTGTTGGTCAACCATCTTCACCTGCCCAATGTGCTCCATCTGTAATGCCACCTTGACACCATAAAGTGCACCATAGGTTTCATGCAAGAGTGTGTCAAAGAAGATGTATCTGACATTGGGAGGTGTGCTGGAGAATGTTGAGAAGAGTGGGAGGAGGATGGCATTGGTAGAGAGGCTGATTCAGATTGCTGACTGAGTTGGTGAGCAGGCAGGTGGTGGAGATGGTGGTAGAGAGGGAAGAAAGGAGGTGATGAGGGTGTGGTGCTAGAGTACTTAGCAGATCACATCTGGTTTTCCATGGTTTGCTGAGGGTGAAGACATAGCCAAATATGACCACACTTAGTAACTTTTGGTGGAAGCTCGGTGTGATGGAAGCACGATGTGAGTCACAGTTCAGCCACATGAGAGGGGGAAGAAGCTCAGGTCAAATGGGATGGACTGGCATAGGCAATATCCAATTTGTAGAACTTGGGGCTCATAGGTTGAATATGAGGCCCCTTATATACTGTAGGTAGAATCTATCTAACTAAAACAAGTGTCAAAGAACTGTCTAGTTAATAGGCTGAGTCTGAAAGTAAAGTACTTAGATGAGATAAAGGAATGTACTAGTGTTTGATCTAGGTAACTGTCACATACACCATCCAAGACTTTGCAAAAGTCTCCAAGAAAAGGAATAAAATAGAATAAATGAGTGTGGTTTTGAAATATGAATTTGTTGGCCAAGTAATCATAATGAGGCCATTGGTTGTAGGCATGGTGTTTATGAACTTGTGTGAGTCTGGAGAAGTGTGTGACTTTTTCGAAATCCAATAATATTTTCTCATAGGATATGCTTGTGGTGCTTGATGAGTCCCTGATCATGGTGCCAATTATACTCTTCCAGTGAGAGTTGGTGAGTGTGAGTCAAGTGACCAGGTATCTGAGTGTATTGAGGGCTGAATATGGTGGGCAGCCCAGGCTTGTGGCAGACTATGCATCTGGTCTTGGGAGTGTATGCAAACTTCATGTCATGATGGATATTGAAAGTATTTGCCCATTCATGAATTCCAGTGGGCTTGATAATAGTGAAGCTGTTTCATACTCCATGGTTGTACTTCAAGTAGGTGTGCAGTAGTGAGGCTGACACTACAAGAATCTGACTCGACCAGGGGCAGAAAATGAAGATTTTGCCACAGTGGTATGTGGTGTCAAGGAGAGTTAGCAGAGGACTGATGAATATGGAGCAGTATCCTTGTCCTCAGGGTTGGTTGTTGACATTTGGTAAGATTGAACTAGCAGCAAGTAGTTGTTGATGAGGAGGATTGGTAGTGTCAGCAATTATTGTATCAGATTTGTCAGCAGGTAGGGAATGAGGTGTGTCAGCATGATGAGTGGGGGAATGGGTGATGGTGAGTGATATGGTGAGGATAGGATTAGGCAAGTGTCCCCTTAAAGTGAGTGATGGTATGCTAGCTTGCTGGTAGCCTATCATAGTAGAGTCCAGGAATCTGTGTGTACCAGTGGCCAGTGTGGTGTAGGTACTGTAATCAATAATCCCATTGATGCCAATGTCATTGTTCCTGTGGCTGTTGGCAGATAAAAAGTGTCCTAGGGAAATACTAGGTGGCTGGATATGTCAAATCTCGAAATGGTTGGAAGGAAGTGGAGGGTTAATGGAGGAGGATGGAGGATAAATTGTACAGACATTAGCTTCAGCTTATGTGCTGCGCCCTTCGCAATCTATTCAGTGTCCTGGTATTTGCAAGGAGTTGAAATGGGAAGTTGGATGCAAGTCAGAGGGAGGTCAGAGTACGTAAGTCTTAATAACAAGGGCAAGATAGATAAGAGTAGAGAGGTTTAACTTTAATATTTGAACTGAAGAGCAGAGGATACAAGTGGAGGGTATTTATACTATGGAAGGAAACTAGGGATGAATAAGAAACAGAATGGTAACATGATGTGAGGAGGCTGTGGTGATAGTATTGTAGAGACTAAATAAATGGTTGTAATGGAATGAAGAAAGTGGAATGTCAGAAGGGGTGATGTACAAAAGCTATGCAAAACTAAGATCAATCATAAGAGAACTATGGAGATGAAATGTATATACAAATAAGAGTCTGTTCGGTATCCATTTCTCAGTTCAGATATAGAAATGGATATAGATTTGATAGTAACCAGATTACTCCAAAGTTACCAAATTGAGCAGGACTGTCATGCATACCTTATCAGTCAATCTCTTAGGATCAAGTTATTGTTGCACACACCATGCCTCCTCCATGAGAAACATGGATTGGCATTACTACTAAACTTTATGCCTCCCCACTGTACTGGAAACTGTTGGAATATGAGCACTAAGATTATGAGCGAGCATGATCTGGACTTTGCCCACAGTCATACTTACATTTTTATAGCTGCATTAATCATTTGATATATATCTAAATATGTAGATAATTCATATATAAGTAGTGGGATGAATTTACATGTATTCCTACTTCTAGTGGAAGGGCTACAATTTCTTTGTCACCTTGAAGACAGCAAGTATGTCCTGCTTGTGCACAGGGGCAAGGTGGCTAACTGCCTGCTTGAAGATTGGATTTTTAAAGTTACCTTTGTCACCAGCTCTGCCTTGTTGTCAACAAGGAAGTCAACTAAGGCAGCTTCCTCAGCAGAGGTCCAAACAGCTCCAACAGGCATTGCAGAGATTTGAAGAGAGTGTGGTAGGGGTGAAGGAATGAAAATGTGTCCATGAATCAATATTATAACCTTAAACACACAATGCAAGGATACAAAAATGCTGAGAGGGTGTGGAGATAAGTATCAAAAGTATCTAATCAGTTGTGACTATCTGTGACAAACTCTCATTTGGATTGTTGGAGCACTCCAGTTACCATCAAATCTATATCCATTTCTATATGTGAACCAAGAAATGGATACTGAACAGACTCTAAGGAAAATGAAGATCATAAAATGGAAGGAGTGTCAGAAGGAAACTGGAAGGATGGAAGGTGAGCGCAAAGTTCCAGGATGTGACAGTGTTCCCCCCTTAGGGACCAAACCCTTGAGGTCTGTGCATTTGTTTGTACCTGTTGTCGATATCTTTTCTCCATACTGCATCATACCTGTCAGTTGTACCTCCTCTCCTGCCTTCATCTTAGTCTGTATGTCTCCCTTGAGCCTCAAACAGCTTTTTGAACTTCAGCAACAAATCCAGCAACAGCAGGATCAAGACCAGACGGAGTGTGAGGCATGGGATCAGGCATGCCAGGCCCAGATGGATGAGTTGCATGCGGCTGTGGCTGCAGCAACAGCCAAGCAAAAGTGGTTGGACAAGGAGCAGAAACAGAAGGAGGTGGAGGAGGCTGCAGAGAAGCAGAAGGTGGAGGAAGTGAAATGGAAGGCAATGGCAAAGAAGTGGCCAGTGGTAGAGATACCACTGAGGGCTACATCTGGGGCTGGTTTGGTGGATGCACGGGTGAGGGAGAAAAAGGAATGCCAGGAGGAAGCTGTGGCATGGAAGGCTCAGAGGGACGAGAAGTGGAAGGTGGTGGATGCAATGGACAATGAGGAGGAGGAGTTCCAGGTGAGTAAACTGCGATTTGCCAGATTGTTTCTGACTTATTTTGCAGCCATCAGATGACTCGCAGAAGACAGTGCCCAAGAACAAGGGCACAGGTATGGGGCAAGTCAAGCAGAGTGAGGAGCACATGATGACTTCGGTCTCATGCAAACTTTGCATGAATAGGGGTCATGAGTGTCTCTGGCCAACATAAGTCCTTTTTTTGTAGTCCTCATCTAATGTTAATAGTTGTGTCCAGAATCAGTGATACCACCTGTCAATGGTGCCATAACCTCAAGAAAACCTGTGAGTACCCAGGGAAGGTGGCTAAGCCCAAGAGGAAGTGTCAGGTGGAGGGTAACACAGAACAAATGGAAGTGGAGGAGTGGCCAATGAAGAAGACTCGGGTGGAAGCAGAGAGTGGAGGATTGCAGACCAAGCAATTGCTCACTGTGATCTTAGAGGAGATGTGCAAGTCACAGGAGGAGATGTGTGAGCTCCAGGAGCTCCAGCAGAAGACTCTTGTTGAGCTCTGTGTGATCACAGGCCGGCTGTAAGAGCTGCCTTTGTCAATAGGCTACAAGGTCTATTGGTGCATCTTGGGGTTGGTTTCTCCTGTTTGGTGGGAGCAACTGCCCATCGTGCAGGTGGGCTCAGGTGAGCAGCCTGAGTTTGTTCAGGGGTCATCAAGGGATTCACAGGTGGATGAAGAGTGGAAGGAAGAAGAAGTAGAAGCAGAAGCAACAGAACCAGAGGAGGAAGAAGAGGAGGAAGAAACAGAGCAGATGGAGGTGGATGAAGAAGATGAAGAGGTGGTGGTAGGAGAGTTGGAAGCAGAGGCTGAGTCACAGACTCAATAGGAGTTAGGGCTGCCAACCATAGCCATAACTCATGGGTCACGGGTGCCGTGTAATGGTAATGGGTGATTAACCATCAGCCTCTCTGTTGTGAGTTGCACAGCACAGCTATGGCACAGTTTACTACCGTGAAGAACCATCTTTTAACAGCCATCATGGCTGTGATTCAGTGTTGCCTTGGCCCAATCAGCTGCAAATTGCCGAGCCGGAATTTAGTGGCTTTTGAGTTTACTTTGCATGTGCATAATGGATATGCCCTGCCCTAATTACATCAAATCAGTTATATACCTCAATCACTTGTTCATAGATTTTTCTTCTTCCTCCCATGTTGACACAAGTATTGTAGTATGTAGATAATATATAATGAATAATAAGCATAGGAATGTAAGATCTAACTGAGCCCTTACAAACGTACTTTATTTGCTAATTGCTAATTGCTAATACATTTACAGGAAGGATTATGGATTCTGCTCATCATTCTGCCTAAGAGTCTTTCAGTCTGAGATTGAGTAGGATAAGATGACAAAATATTCTGTTGTTTAATGCATTATCCGATGTGTCCATCACATATAAAATTGTGCAATGCTGTAAGTGAAATTTTAAGCAGACATGTCTATTCCAAACTCATCTGGTTTTCCTCGAGACACAACTTTGGACGAGAAATCAGGTATGAGTTCCATTTATATTTAGTAAAGACTATTTATTTATAACTCTGTAGAAATTCTTGGACATGGTCTTCACAAGAGAACAGATGACTGTTTGAAGGCAAACCTTGAGGCTGAAAAGCTTGATGAGTTTGGACAGCCCATTCCAGCAAAGCCTTCAAAAAAGATTTGACTCAGAGGCCCTGGACCAAGTTGTAAGGCTCCACCTGCTTCAAAAACCACTGTCTCAGCTGCTGCTCCTGTGAGCAACATTGAAGATGGTGTTTATGAAGACTTTCTTCCAGAGCTTACCAATGTCTCAGACTCAGATGACTCTGACTCAGAGGATGATATAGAAATTACCAACCCTGAGGTGAGTACTTAAATAATTATTTCACAGGCTTAATATTGACTTTCTCATTCATTACAGCTTGCAAACTCTCTTCCCTTGAAGATAGTTCTTACCACCAATGCTGCAAAGTGAAAGCGCACCAAGTCTGGTGTTGCTGGTGCTGCTGTCCCTACTCCAGCAGTGAAGAAAGCTCATCATGTTACTGTGGAAGACATTGATGACATTGATGCTCCTCCTAAGCAAGGCAAGAAAGTTGAGGTAAGCACAACTGTTGAGTCAATCTTTCTGCAGCTCATGACACTCCAGTTATAAAGGGAGGTTCTACAAAATGCAATGCAATATATTTATTTTACAAGGAGCTTCCTTCCGATGTCAACAGCATTTCACAAGAAGACTTTCATTATTTTGAATGCTACCATGGCAGTAAACGGCATTTAACTATTACAAAGGCAATGAAGCACAATTTGGGTGGTAAGTGCTTTAACTCTATGTTTCATACTTTAAATTATTATTTACACTATGCCCAGGGCTAACCAGCCATCTAAAAGTGAGCTTCCCCTTCATGTTTTGACTTTACAACATACCTCAAGCTCATAAAGGTCCACCCACTCAGGAAGAGATTGTAATTGCATCTGGAAAGAAGATCTTGACAGATGTAGCTCTTGCAAAGTATGTCAAGGGTCTGGAGTCAACTTCCACAGTATAGTAAATGCTTTTGAACAGCAGGCTATTCGAGTGATGGTAAGTTATTTATATTGTTATATTTTCTATCCTTTCTTCTTACAGTTATGCACTAGGGTGAATTTAAACAAGAGATTTTTGAAGATCTTCTTGCCAAATGGATAGTTGCATGTGACCAGCCATTTGACAAGGTGGATAAGCCAGAATTTTGTCAACTTCTTCAATATATTTATCACTCCTCAAAGCTGCTTGCAATCCCAGGAAGAACTACAGTCAGGTCTTGTATTATGAAGATGGGAGAAGACACAGTTGATTCAGTGAAGGATATGTTCTCTGTATGTTTATTCTACATGATATTGTACTAAACTAATGGTTTATGATCTATAGACACTCAAAGCAAAAGTTAGTATATCCATTGATGCATGGACATCAAAAAATCAGATATCTTTTCTTGCAATTGTCACACATTATGTCAATAATGAAGGAAAGCTTGGTAAGTTGAAACACTGAGTATGAAATAATGTAATGCTGATGTTTTATATCCAGAGGAGTTGTTAATTGACTTTCAGGAGCTCATTGGGAGCATTCTGGGGAGAATATGGCTGATGTGGTTTGGAAAACACTTGAACTATATGGTCTAACTGAATGAGCAAGTACAGATATATAATTTCTGCATCATCTAACTCACAAATTGTCTCAGGTACTTGCATTTGTTATGGACAATGCATCCAACAATGATACTCTCATGGAAGGCATTGAGAATCATTGCATTGCTGCTGGTATCCAGTTCTCAGCAAATTTCTCTTGTCTTTGATGTATGCCACATTCTATTCACCTTGCAGCTGTTAAGGTATGTTTGTAAAATCATTCTTTGCTTAATATATAAATTAATAATCATTAGCTACTTGAAAACATTGGTGCTTGTCAGGCATGTCAACACAATCTCACAAGAGAGTGCTGAGGTTGATACACAAACTACTAACTCAGAGAGAAAGAAGAGGAGTGAGACCAATAGTATTGGTGGTAAGAAACAACCAGCTAAAGACTACAGAATAAGGTCTACAACTACTACTATATATACTAAGAAACATGTTCATGAGGAGTTGTGGTAAAGATGAGTCAAACACATGTACTATGCATGTATTTAATAACTATGACTGTGCACTGCAGCTGTGTACTGCAACATGTGCTACAAATATGTTTATACTAATAATAGAATGAAATGAAATGTATACTACTGATGCATGTTATCCTCATGTGTCAACATGAGTTGGCTTTTGTTTGTTCTTGTTGTGGAAATTATAAGAAATTATTTAATAATTAGAAAAGAAACATAAAAGAATAATCAAAATGAGTGGTTCATGACAGTGCTCTCACCACCAAAGAAGGTCAAAAGGCAACATCACAGAGCAGAATTTACCAAGACTCTGTGACTACTCCTGTTGATCGTGAATTTGATGATGATGCAGCTTTATTAGATGGTGACATTGACAATGATCACTGTCTAGGAAGTGTTAATAAAGTGAGTACTTTCAGCATTCAATATAAACTTAGTATTAAATCTTTTGTGTTCATTAGCTTTGTAAAATTGTTCAAGCTGTTTGAGTCAGTCCACAACAATGCCAGGCATGGATAAAGGAAGTAAAAATGTCTATTCAGAACAGCAATAAAGACATTGGAAATACACCTTTGATGCTCATCCTGGATGTAAAGACAAGATGGTCATCAACTCACCAGATGCTCCATAGGTGAATTATGTTGTTGTCTGAACTCATTCTTATTTATTATATACACAGGTCATGCCTTAGACTATCATGATGCTGTGGATGCATTTGTTTCATGCCACAGGGATTTACATGAATCAGAGCTTTCTGATGGTGACTGGGATGCAATAAAAACTGTCACTAAATGGCTGAAAAGCTTCCACTCTGCCACTACAGAGATGTCACATACAAAAAAGCCCATGCTGTCAACCACCCATGCAATTTTTTGTGGTCTCCAAGATGAACTCAAGAACGCCTTGTCTGATCTTCCGGCTAATGCTGCTCCACAGCTAAAGAAAGGACTGGTTGACACTCATTTAAAGCTCAGTGAGTATTATCAGAAAATTGATAAAAGTCCTCTTTATATCTGGGCAGCCTGTAAGTGGAGTTCTGTTATAATTTATGGTATCAATTTTGAGTTACTTATTGCACTCCAAGTGTTGGATCCTAGGATCTCTTACAATGGACTCAAGGAAGACTATGAAGGTGATCATTTGCTACTATATGACATGGGAGATGCAAAAGATCAGCTTCACAACTACTTCCACAAAAATTATGCAAAGTTGGCCACAAAAGAAACACCAGCATCATCCCTCAATTCCATCAGTGGCTCACCTGAGAAGAAGTCATTCACAGCAAGATATGCTCGAAAGCCTCACACTAACATCAATGAGCTTGAAGAATACTTTAAGCTTCCACAGGAGGACTTTAGCACCTGTGACCCGGTGGCATGGTGGTATAGCTGTCATTTTCAGTTCCCAAATCTCTACCAACTTGCACAAGATATCTTTGGTATTCCAGGTATACTTCTATTCCTTTTTTTTTTTGGTTATTCAGAATACTAACTACATTACCATTGAATAGGTTCTGCTGTTGCTGTTGAGCAGATATTCTCTGGAGGAAGGGACACCATCTCTCTGCACCATGCAAGTCTCAAACCTGGTACAGTTTGTACTCTGATGTTAGTAAAGCAATGGCTTTGACTCCTTTGTGAGCATGCCAATGAGCTCAAAAAGTAGCTTAATATATAACATAAATTATATAGTAACTACCCCATTATAACTACAAATTACAATTTACTTTTCAGTGTGGCAATGATATTTAAAAGTAAGAAGATAAAGTATCTATAATCACAAATAGAAACAGATCTCATGTCTAATTAATCTAAATATTGAGTGAACAAAAAAATAATGACCTGTCTTACCTGTTAATGGCCATGAAAGCACCCATGCTGTTACTGTTTGGTTTTCAAAAAAAAGTAGCACAGCATGGTTGACAGTATGGGTGACTACATACACAGCTGTTTTTTAACAGCTGTCAACCTGGCAGCCCTAGGTAGGGTATTGTATTTCCTTCTTCCCTATTTGTTCAGAGTTATGGTGGTCATGATAATCTAGATGTTCTTGTTGAACTCTTGCTGGGCCTCACCCTTGTTGTGGTGAGCATTTCCTATAAATCAAGTTCAGTATACAGTGTACCACCACTCCTTTAAACACCTAGTTGTTGAGGCAGTTGGCTGGTAGCATTGCAAGAGTGATGAGAGTCTAATAAAAGTGTATAATCTCAGTAGTGGGTAACACAACTGAGTAATGTAGTCAATACCTAATAAAAGAGTGTATATGTTATATCCATGCCTCTTCACACAAACTCCGCACGCTATCACGAACTCCACACCACTCACATACAACTCTGCACTTTTAACTCACTTCACCACTGGTCACTCGCAGACCTTTCAGTCCTACCTCATTATAATAATTCTATTATCTCCTCAGTTTATCTATTTCTAGTTACCTAGTTCTCAGCCACCGTTACTTAGTTCTCCACCTCCATTACTCAGTTCTCTGCCACCATTACTCAGTTCTCCACCTTTACTTAGTATATA
>JASFCW010000012.1:0-29568 GCA_036936985.1 Crucibulum cyathiforme
CATTGAAGGAGGTGGGGAGGGGGGGCTGTAATTGCATTGAAGAAGGTGGGGAGGGGGGGCTGTATTTGCATTGAAGAAGGTGGGGAGGGGGGGCTGTATTTGCATTGAAGAAGGTGGGAGGGGGGGGCCATATTTGTGTTGAAGGAAGAAGTGGGGTGGAGAGGTTGTGTTCACATTGAAAGGGGTGGGGGTGGAGGGGCCATTTTTGTGTTGAAGGAGGAGGAGGAGGAGGAGGAGGAGGAGGAGGTGGTGGTGGTGGTGGAGCCCTGCTCACATTGAAAGAGGTGGGGTGAAGGAGCAGTGCTCGTGTCGAAGGAAGAGGTGTGGGTGGAGGGGCCATGTATGCATTGAAGGAGGAGGTGAGATTGAGGAGCTATGTATGCATCAAGGGGGGTGGGGGTGGATTGGCCATGCTTGCCTCAAAGGAAAAGGTGGGGTGTGGGGCCTTTTTCGCATTGAAAGAGGAGGTGGGAGT
The DNA here is from genome assembly GCA_036936985.1 of Crucibulum cyathiforme. Classification (NCBI taxonomy): domain Eukaryota; kingdom Fungi; phylum Basidiomycota; class Agaricomycetes; order Agaricales; family Nidulariaceae; genus Crucibulum; species Crucibulum cyathiforme. Next base: position 476 of record JASFCW010000012.1, read on the forward strand.
GGGAGGACAGTGCCTGTGTCCAAGGATGAGATGGGGGTGGAGGGACCGTCCTCATGTTGATGGAGGAGGTGGGTACAGGAGCCATCCATGCATTGAATGAGGAGGTGGGGTGGAGGGGCTCCTTGCATTGAATGAGAAGGTGGGGTAGAGGGGTTGTGTGCATGTCAAAGGAGGAGATGAAGGTGGAGGGGCTGTGCTCCCGTTGAAGGATGAGGGGGGGTGGAGGGGCCTTGTCTGTTGTCATTCCTGGCAGCCACAGTTGCTGTTGGCCCTTGTCACCATCTTCAGGCTGTTGTCCCCATGGTGCTTGCTGGCACTGGTGCCGTCATCACAGTCGTCATTGTCATTGCCATGATGGTACCAGCATCTGTGTTGTTGTGAAGTGGGATGGGCAGCTGCAGAGTGGAGGGTTATGCTATGGGGGTACACTCACATCGAAGGTGGAGGTGGAGGCTGTGTCTTCATTGTGTTTGTGTAAGAGAGGGGTACACCGGCCCACATCTTGGTTCACAAGGAGGGGCACATGGTGCAGAGCTCTACTGAATAGTAATTAGTAAACATATAATTAAATTAAAACTTACCTGAGGGCACTGAAAGGGAAGAGAGGAGAATGAGAGGGGTGTTGAGGGTGACAAGCAAAGTCGTTTGATGCCCAGGATCATCCATCCAGTCATTGCCATGAATGCTTCCAATTGGTTGAAATATCCGGACTGATCATCTGTCATTCCATCTTTGCAGAATGGAATACCTTCCCTACTTTGTGTATTCATTTATTGAACATAATATGTTTTGGGATGGAATAAGATTATTATAAATTACATTAATGAAATTGTCCGAGGCATTCATTAAATTTATACAAAAAGATATCTCAAGTTTTTGTACTTTTGCCTGTAAAAAACTCATTCAAATTGAGCATTTGATGTCTTATATAGTCTAAGAGTGCTCCATAAATGCTAGCTATATTTGAGGGTACTTACCGGGCATGCTACAGATGATATGTGAAAAGATTTCATAGCTTTTTGGGTGAATGTGCTAGATATGTACACAGAAGCTGCTATAAGCATATGTAAAGTCACAAATCAATGTGGATACTCTCTCTGATGCAGCCATTTTTGAGCCTTTTCAACTCTGCCTTGATCCACATCCAGTTTTTAATTATATAAAGTATCTGAATTTCTCACTAGTATGCTATATAAACCCTCTATGGTCTTAATATGAATTTATTAAGTGTGAATGTTGAGATAATTAAGATTTAGAGAGAAATTCATGATTTTTGAGATCATGTCAGTCTTTTGTCCAAGTACCCTCGATTGAAATTAAATGATCTGGCGATCATTATAGTTCTTTAATATTTCCATAAGATTGAAAACTGCTGGAGATATTGTTGATTTACAGTACTATATTTCTTCATATAGTGTTCTATGCTGTATCTATAAGTTCCATACTTCAGGGGGTTAAAGTACTATTCTAAAAGAGCTTTGTATACATCATCTACTAATTTATTTTGTTTCCAGCATCAAAAATTGGTCTTATTAGTACATACATCAGCATAGCAGTGACTTTCTGCATATTAAATTCCATTTTGAATGTTTACAGTACATGGACTGGATTAAATACCTTTAAGAATACCTTAATACTCATTTAATAAATGATTTAAATCTAAGAGGTATTTATGCGCCCCCTTAATTGAAGCATTAAGACAGTGCACCTCACTTGAAGGTAGGGGGTGGGATAAAAGTGGGCACCTGACACTGCACCCAACTACCAATTTTGGACATCACATGTTCAATGGGATGTGCCGGACAGCGTGTTACATACATGCATAGCCCACTACACCATACATGACGCAACCAGGACTTGCCAGCCATGATTGTGATGTGAACTGGGACTTGCCAGACACCCAATGGCATTAAACTACAATTACAAGCATATACATATATTTACATCTGGCTGCTCTTGCCAAATAGATGTCAGCAAATTACAAAGACTCATGGTTAGGACAGTATTTTGTGATTTGTGAGTGCAATTTTTAATTAATTTTAATGCAACTAACAATTTCATGCTTCTATTAATGGTCACTATAAGTTGAGATATTTCTTTTAGTCATTTGACTTATGTTATGATGCTGACGAGCACTGTATTTCACTGCAGAAGCTTCCAGTAAATAAATGTAAATAGCTTCTACCCACTCATGATGCTGTTGGTAAATATATGTCAATAAAGTCTGAAAGATTTGCAATTGAGACAGTATTGAGTGATTTAATGGTGCAGTTCTCTCTTCCAAGCATAACTAAGTGTCAGGATTGAATATTAATACTACAGTGACTATGAACCATCCATTGACTTTAGTAATACTTTTATAATGACTATGACTAGTCCATTGTAATGGGGCAGTCCCTCTATTTAATCATTTACATAGGTCCATTTGTGGCTTATCTTATCTTATCATGTATACTTGCTTATAGTTGTGGTTATTGAGCAACACCTGTGGTTTTGCATATATAATTTTCACTCTACACTCTGTGGACTTTAATTTTACATAGTAGGCTACCAATGATATGGGTTTCACTTACACTCTGTGAATTGAGCCATGAAAATGCCCCAAAAGTTCATCTGCTGATATATTACACTTTCAAAGATGATAAAAAGTGAGAAGACCTCATAGGCTGGTCAATATGAAACCAGTTGAATTGCAAGCTACAGTTTGCATGAAAAAAGTTAAGGGGAAAAGTAGTGTTTGTAAATATCAAAGCATGAGCAAGATTATGTAAATATCAAGAAAAGTTCAGAATGAACAATCAGACCTCATGAACTTGTGAATACCAAATAAATATGAATTTCAAGCTAGAGTTGCTAATGTTGCTGTGGGAGCTGGCTTATATATCTAGTAGGTATTCTTGAATTACAACACACAATATATTTCATTATAAAATACAAATTCATCCCTTGGATATATTATCAAAATACTTTCATTAGATGTTCAACATATGTCCATCTATCATTTTCTAGACACAATTAACATATTCTCACATTGGATGTATGTGGATTGTATGTTGCAAACTGTCAGCATACAATACAAATAAAATGAATAAAATAAGTATATTTAGAAACTGATTGATGGATATATGTTAACAATATAATGAAATGTATTATAAATTGTATTGATAATACATGCTAAGAAGAAATTTGTATTCAGAATGAAATATATTGTAATTGTATTTAAAACAATTTACTGGACATAGAAGCCAGCTTCTGATCTGTGGAGGGGTGTTGCACTCCTGTAAGTATCTAATATAATCAAATCATGAGCAAGGATATGTAAGCATTGAATAAACATGAGAAACAGGTAGAGGAGCTCATATACTTGTTTGTAGCTGAAATTTTCTATATATGAGCAGCTGGATTTCTGCATTGAACTGAGATATATGAATGGTAGTAACTGAAATTCTGAAATTCAAAGGTTCTAGAGGTGAGCGGCTTGACTCCTGCAACTCCAATATCATAAAACTGAGTAAGGCAATGTCAGCAACTGAAAAATGACAAAGTGAGTAGCATAATTCTTACAACTTAGAAATGCTAGAGGTGAGTAGCTGAATGCCAGCAACTCAAAGATTCAAAAGGAAGGTATCTAAATTCCTGCAACTAAGAGATCATAAAGTTGAGTAGCTGGATTTCTGCAACTCAGACATTCTAGAGGTGAGTAGCAGGGTTCCTACAACCCAGACAGTATAAAAGTGAGTAGCAGCATTTCTGCAACTCAGACATACTCAAACATTATAGAGGTGAGTAGCTGAATGTCTACAACTCAGAGCTTAGATTGAGTAGCTGAATTTTTGCAACTCAGAGATTAAAATGAGGAGCTGAATTGCTGCAACTCAGAGCTTAGATTAAGTAGCTGAATTTCTGCAACTCAGAGATTAAATTGAGTAGCTGGTTTTCTAAAACTCACAGATACTGAGTAGCTGAATTTCTGCAACTGATAGATTAGAATGAGTAGCTGAATTTCTGCAACTCACAGAATAGAATGAGTAGCTGAATTTTGGCAACTCACAGAATGGAATGAGTAGAGGAATTTTGGCACCTCACAGAATGGAATGAGTAGCTGAATGTCTGCAACTCACAGAATAGAATGAGTAGCTGAATTTTGGCAACTCTGACACAGAATAGAATGAGTAGCTGAATTTCTGCAACTGAGATAATATAGGAGGAAGTAGCTGAATATCTTCAGCTGAGATAACATAGAGGTGAGTAGCTGTTTTCCTGCAACTCAGACACTGCACTACAGGTAGGTGTATGTATGATTTCAATGCAAAGGAGGGTTTGTAATATATGCAAAGGAAATTTTACAGTAAATGCAAAGGATGGTTTGCAGTAAATGCAAAGGACCTCTTAGTGGTAATGCAAAGAACCACTTGGCAGTAATGTACAAGGAACTTTAGGCAATTTCAAAGCCCTGGTTATCTAAAGTATCTGCTACTGAGATAACAAAGTGAGTAGCTGAATTCCTGCTGCTCAGATATTACAGCAGGTAACTGAATATTTGCTACTCAGATAATAGATAGGTGGGTAGCTGAATTCCTGCTACTCAGATAACAGATAGGTGGGTAGCTGAATACCTGCTACTCAGATAATAGATAGGTGGGTAGCTAAATATCTGCTACTCAGGTATTAAAGTAAGTAGCTGAATACCTGCTACTCAGACACATATTACACGTGCCCATCATGAGTGACCGTGATTATATAAGCTGCGCAGTGTGTCAAATTTGGAACCAGTTCTTGTACTACGTATTCTACAACAACAATACGAATATACCACTGCTTTTATGTCAGAAAACACTCCCCCGAGACGTGAACATGGATCTGACATCAAGGACCAGCTCATTGGAGCTATAAAAGTCTGTCCAACGATTGCAGAAGCAGCCCGCCAGATTGGCATCAAAGATTCCACTGCACGCGGCATCTGGAAAAAGTACAAAAAATATGGGACGACAGACAACCTACCCCGTACTTGTCTTCCAACCAAACTTAATGACCGCACCATTCGCCAGATAGTCAGAAATGCGGTCAAATCACGTCGCAAACCCTTTCGGGAGATTGGGAACAAGTTGGATCCCCCCGTGAGTGAGTCAACTGTGCGACGCGTGCTAGCATCAAAGGGATACTATCGGAGGGTTGCACACAAGGTCCCCTTCCTTACTAAAACCCACAAGATGCATCGGATACGATGGGCGCGGCTGTATCGGCAGTGGAGGAAGAAATGGGAGAAGGTTATATGGTCAGATGAGGCATACATACACCTCTCCGACAACAAAGGTCGCATCTATGTCACTCGTAGCACTGAGGAGGAATATCTTGATGCGTGCTTACTCCCAACCTTCTCCCAGTCCCCAATACGCATTATGGTATGGGGTTGTGTCATGCACAATCGTAAAGGGCCACTTGTAGTGCTGGAGTATCCAGGAGGAAGAGGTGGAGGGATGAACACTGCTCGCTACCGAGAACAGGTTCTAGATGGGGTGTTAAAGGACTTTTATGATGAGATGAAGAGGGAGAGGGGTCAGGTTATGTTTCAGCAGGATGGAGCACCATCTCATACTGCTAAAGCGACGCAACAATGGCTCAGTCACCACAACATAACACAGATCTATCACCCTGCAACTTCCCCTGATCTTACCCCTATCGAGCCGGTTTGGCATGAGCTCAAAAAGCGGCTCCGTGATCTCCCCAACCCCCCAACTACCCTTGAGCAGCTCAAAGCTGCTGTTCACGCCGTCTGGGAGGAGATACCGATTGAAGATGTTAATAAACACATTATTACTATGCCTGATCGTGTTGAGGCTATTCTCGCTGCAAAAGGTGGACATACGCGATTCTAAAGTCATATATGCATTCATATGTATGTCTACTGTACATATGTATAATTTTGTGTTGAAATTCCATCCCAATCCGACGTGGTGGTGAGACGAGCAGGAGGAGGAGGAGATCTGTGATCACATGGAACACATGATCACGGTCACTCATGATGGGCACGTGTAGTATGATGGATTGCGAAACGAGTTGCATCCGTCCGCAGCGTATGAAGGTTCTTGAGGGTTCTTCGAGGGGTTGATTGCTTGGGTGCACTTACTAATTGACTGAAGTTGAACAATTTAGATCTTGAGGATCGCAGGGAAGGTACTTTGATGAAACTTGAGGCATCGTTAGATTGATGAAATTAACTACAAGTCCTAAGGATTTGACCTTGGTGGTTAGCGCGGATGTGGTGGAGGAGAATGTGTAACTTGTGAGAGAAACATTGAAGAAGGCTGGATGGTTCAGACGATGGCTGTAGCTTTTTAAGAATAGTGCCATAGGTGGGTGTCACAACCCTGTGTGCAGATTTGAAATGATAACGTTGATAACGAGTTTTGAGGATACAAATAGACCTGAAATGAGAAATGATCAGCTGGAATACTGATATCACAGAGTCTAGAGGACTAAAAGTAGCAAGGTAGTTTGATTTTCGAACCAGAAGCTCCGTGTTGCCCTGCTCCAGATGCGCGAGTATTGAGGTTGGAGTATAAGATCAGCAGGCATTTAAGTGGGTCGACGCAGGGATCGCAATGGGCCAGGTGGGGATCGGTACTAGGATGGTGGTGTAATACTTCGAAGTCTGCTGAGCAACGGACTACAAGTGCTGGTTTGCTGACACACGGTGTCTACTGCAGGTAAGCTTCTCTAGTGAATAAACTTCAAGAACTTGAGGATGAGCAAAGCAGAACTCACCCTTGGGTACGACTTGCTTGCCGAGCAATATTGGTAATATTCAGGTTTTCAGCGAATTGAATGCTAGATTCAGTATGAGTGAATGCTATTCACCCAGCACTTTGGTTCGCATTGCGGTCACGCATGACGTAGACTGGAGATGGCCGTGGGTGCATAGCCATGTGGGTCACATTACTGTTTTAGCCTTTGCTTCGCTTCATTGACTGTTTTAATTTAGTAACAGCTGTTGCTGTCAGGTTGCTTGACCAGCCAAGCTGTACACCAGCTTCTCACCCAGACATCACCCAGATGTCACAAGATTGATGTCTGATGTTATGTGCCCAGATGTCACATAACATCCCATTGATGTCATTTAACGTTGGCACATAGAATCCCTCAACATCTGACAACACCTTATATCCCGGGATATTTTCCACTAACCTCAATGAAACATTTTTGCTGATGTCAGCTACATACCCTTACAATGTCAATTGGAGATGCCTTGGCGTCATCCAGCTATCATTTAGTTAATGTCAATGTTGGCTTATAAGTATTGTCTCACAGCATTGTGTTATATATGTCTGAAATGATGATATTGCAATTTACGGTCCATGTAAGTTAGAACTAGGTAAATTATATACAGAAATGAATAGTGTATCAATGAGTGTAGAATCTAGACATTAGAAAAGCTCGTGAATTATAAAGTAAAATATGGAGGATATTGGTGATATATTAAACTCGACTCATGGCAAGTAGTATATAGTCATGCTGCCATGGAGAACATGTCAATGAGGTTGGTGGATGTGGTGTCTGTGCAGCATAAAGCATTGATCTATGATCGAGAAGACAAGAACAATGATGTGGCTGTATCATCCAAATATGTCAACGTCTGGATAGTATGATCACCACTTGACGATGCCATTAATGTGGGTGAATATGACAGTCCAGAGTGTATCTAGTATGTCACTCGCCATATTCGAAGACATCAGGTGCAATGGTCATCAGGTTTGCAGGTTTGCCTTTGCTGTAAATAGTTTGATTGTCTTTGAGCCTCTCAGCCAAAAAACTAAAACCCATGGAAGTGTCAGAACAACATAGAAGCAGGTATGGGAAAGGCAATACCGTGAGATGCGCTCGTCTGTCTTCTTATTCTCCCTTAGCTGCTGCAGATCCACATCTACATATTGGTAGTAATTCTTTATATCACGTTCTGGGTCATCGACTGTGTCAACGAAAATCTTCTGCTGAGATAGGAAATATCTCTGTGAATAACATACTACAGGAGAACGCAAAAATCACTTACAAGCAATGCCACACGTGCTGTCATTGGTATAGATACAGCAATGGAGTTGTATCCTTTGGCAAGATTCACCAGTTCTTCACAGAGGCTCACTATGTCTATGCAATTGACCCGACTCTCAGCATCATCACTCGTATCACTGAGAGAGTCTTTGATCTAAACCCTCCATTATAAGATCTGTCTCATACAATGAAGAACAAAGAAACATGACACTCACTAGATCTTTTATCTGATTGCGTCTTTGGGTGAGACAGTTGCGCACACGTTGCATAATTGTGTCATACTTGGTTTTGCTGTCCCTGACTGCACTGGTGAGGCCCCATTGCAGATTTTTTTCAAGATGGGCCTGCAGTGCCCACTTCAGTAACAAATTAAAGAAAGGGTAAATGTATCACTTACCATTAGCATCTGGAAAGGCCCTGTCTTTATACGATAACCTGGCAAATGAGGTGATAGAAGAATAGCCACACTGTAATACTCAATCTTGTCCTGAACAATCCATAACTGTTAGAGGGAAGATTTCGGAGAGCGAGTGACATACAGAAAGTGTCTTTGGAATGATATATACTGAATCAGGTGCTTGAATGGTGGCCAGTCTCTCTGATAATGACAGCACATGTGCAGCAAGACAAATGCGTTGCTGAGGGCTGCTCATCTAAGATTAGGATCAACAAGAGTAGATAGTGATAGAACAACTGAAATAGAACCTTCGCAAATTGAATCACTTCTTTTTCAGCTGCAGGTTTGAGGCAGACATTGTGTGCAGTCTGTTGTGCAAACTCCACACAATCACTTTGTACTCTTTTCCTGGCTTCTGAAGAGCTTATAGGAGCTCTGGGAAGCTCGTCTTCATCACCTGAATGCTCTGAAGAGGGAAATGAGCTAGGAGTCTGAGAATCCTCAGGCATATTTCACTGTGGAGTATCTTTAGCAAGTAACTCTGAGATATGCATGAATGGAACAGAGTCAATGAGTGGATATTCTGTGTAGAACAGTTCAAAAAGTTGTAAGAAAGGACGTGGTTTGAGAATGTGAAGTGGAAACTGAGGATGGGAAGAATAAGAAAGACTGAAGCGAAAGAAAAATGAACATTGAACAATGGCCAGCACGTGAATCATCCCTGAACTATTCACAGCCACATTCAAAAAAGAAAGAGCCAGCCATTTACTCGCCTCACTTTGCACTCTTGAGTTAAATGCCTGCTGTGCATGAGCAGCTGCCTCTTGGTTTGTTAATGAAATTTGCACAATCAAATACCATGCTTACTTTAAGAAGGTCTTGTGCACCATCCAACAGATTCATCCCGCATTATCTGTGAAATATGCACTGAGTTTGCATTCCCACACAAAGAAGTAGCAATAAAGAGAGGTTTGAAAATCTCACACCTTGCCTCACAAACACACCGAAATGCTTGTCTGGAAAGTCATAGCCACCATCAGACATTAGCACCAGCAGTAATCAGAGAATCTGAGCCTGAGCCTGAAAATCGGCCAGTTTTATTGCGACAGTCATTTCAAGATATGCTGGATGAAAGTGAAGAAGATGGGAGGCTGGATGCTTCCTTTTTTGATGGCTATACCGAAGATAATAGTCAATATTATGATAATGAGGGAGATCAGATCATGTTTTCTGCTGGAGACTCACCAGAAAAAGAAAGTGAAGCTTGTCAAAGGGAGCTGAATTTCCAGCTTGATAATCTTGATATGTTTCAGCAGCATAATCTGGTTGGAAAAATCTCAGGTCAGGTCATACTAGATAATGAAGATGATGATGAAGATACAAATATGAATACCATAGAGAACCTGCTACAAGCAATGGGTATATTCATTTCTATCAGCACCACTGTATGTGTTAATATTTGACAAATAGGAATAGATGAGGATTCAGAGTTGAACAATGAGCTTGATGATGAATTGTTGGGTGTGCATAACAGGCATGTGGATGAAGGAGAATGGTCTCCACATGGATCCAAAACTGTAAGTCTTTTTCAGCCAGATAATCTTGTGTCAAATCTACATTAACACTTGAGATATGTTAGATGTTTATGTTAGATATGCTGGATAATTTACCTCGGCTTTGACTGTCAAATGATCATCTTCGAGCAATTATATGGGTCATGCGAGAGTGTGGTACACCCAACATGCCCACTTTCTCGGCATTGAGAAAACTGCAACAAAAGTTAACACAAGAAGTCAATGTAGGACTAAAATTACACACTTCTTCGATGGGAAATCATTTCTTCACAAATCATCCTGCCAAACTGATTGCCTTGGTGTGTATTGTTCTGAGTTCAATACCTAGTTGAACATGCATGAATAGCCTCACTGATTACCATAATTGTTACAGGACTTTGCAAATCCCCTGGTCCATAAGCACTTACATATCCATCCTGATATATCTGGGCCTGTATCAGAATCATGGCATGCGGAGAAATGGGTGAAAGAGCTTGATGATAATACACTCTCACTAATGTGGGCAAACTGGAGGGATTCACCATACCACCATTACTTCATCAAGGAATTAGCACAGCTGAAAGACTCAAGATTTGTTATGCCAGTGAAATGGGTTACAGCTCGTGGCGAGGAGTATGCTCAATCATATGTGGTGGAGTATAATCAAGAAGTCTGTATTGATTCTATTGTTGATTTACTCAGAACTATTGACTAATTTGGAATGCACAGCTTCGCCACTTCAGTCTGAGTGACCCCGCACTACAAACAATCCATACAAATCTTTTTGAATTTAATATCCATGATATAAAATCAAAAGGATTTCAAATGAGATTCTCTGGTAGTTAACCTGACAATTTTAACTCATAAAATGGCTGATTATAAAAATTAACTCTGGCATATAGAAATTGCACCTGACTGGATGACAGCTTCTGCAAACCTGCTTCGCTTGATAGCAAAAGGAAAACCTCTTTTTCGTTTGCAAATTATGCCTTGGAGTGACAATGTTTCAGGCAATGTCAGCAAACAATATAATGCACACACGAATGTCTATATGCAAAACCTTAATATCCCTCATAAGATGTTGGCACAGGAGTATTTTGTCCGATTCTGTTCAACATCTTGTCATGCTTCATCATCAGAGCAATTAGTTGCACTGAAGCAAGATTTGTAAGAATATATTTCTTGTATTCATGATTGCTCTGATATATTCTATACAGTGATAATAATATTTGGCATGAGGCATATGACTGCGAGTTGGAGCAAGATATTCTGCTCCAGATAAGCCCACATTTGCTACCAGCAGATAATCCACAACAGTCGGAAGATTCTTCACACATTGGGGTTAATGGAAAATATAACTGTCATCGGGATGAAATGGGTGGAACAAATGCAGAACAGGAAACAGATGATGGACATAAATCGCTTTTTAAGGTTGTTTTCTCCTTTACTTGAAAGACAAAACTCCAGCTCAATTTCTGAATACAGCCTGGGAAACCAAGAACCAAAGTTCAGACAGTGGAATATATAAAGTTGCAATATCATATAGCATGTACTGGTAACAGGGATGCTGTCCAACTTGCTGCCACCAAGAGTGGAATCAAGGACAAGATCGCTCAATTTTGGATTGAGCAGCTGTTATTTAAAGCACAGGAGCTTCGAAAAATTCACCTAAAAGATCAGGATACTCGGGATCCATGATTAAATAGCAGGCTATCCAAAATTGATCGGAAACTGCTTATAGAAGAGATTAGTTTCCGAATAGAACATGAATTGTGGGATTGGGTACTTCAACAGCCAGAATCATCATACTCCAAGTTAAAAGAAGATGATCGTAAGTCTGCATATATTTCACACATAATGATGCATTTATAGTCTCTATCTAGCTGCACGAAGAGATTTACAACCAGGAGATCATTATAATGTACTTCTAAGCATTCCAGGTAAACAGTGTTCAAGCCATTCAGAATATCACCTCATGCTTTAGCTGATTCTTTATGATTACTAGGACTAGATCCACACTCAGATACTGCTGTCAAAATACTGCACACATGGCTGTTAGGAAATAAGAAATACATTTGGCATGATACAAATAAGGTTTGGGACAAGAAATCAGAGACAATTTTTGCTACATGGCTACAATCATCATCCATTGTTGGTTTAACAATTCCACCACCTCGATCAAGTTATCTTGTACAGTATAAAAACTCCTTGATTGGAAAACATTTCAAGATTTTACAACAACTTGCAATATTTCATCTCCAACATGATGATCTTTGTACAGATCTTATTTTAGATGTATGGAAAGCATCCGGAGAACTTGGAGCTATTTTATGGTATCCAGAGATTAAAGACATGACCTTGTATTTGGTGCGTAGTAATTTAACTTATAAGCTCAACCAAGATTAATTGATTATACATACTACACTATAGCAGGACTTGCAGATCTTGATAGATAATCTTCTCAACACCTGGGCATTAGTTGATCCCACTCGGATCATTAATAAAATCAAACTGCATCTTATTCCCCACCTTATCAATGATATTTGACGATTTGACCCTGCAATATTGTACTCAACTGAAGTTTTCGAGTGCTGGAATGCAGTGTTTCGACGTTGCAGCATTTTATCAAACCATCTGTCCCCAAGCCATGATATAGCAGTTACACTTGCAGACATGGAGTGATTCAAACATCAAGTTAGTGGAGGCTGGTGGAAGGACAAAGATGGAGTTTATGTACAGGCTGGTACACAGGTACAGAACTTCTTGAAGAATAATTCAGAGGTTCAGCGTCGACTTGGATGGGCAGATGCTACAAAAGTAGTTGCAGGTCAGTAATGAACTTGTATACTGTTTCTACCTGACTTATCAAAATAAAATCTAACAGGGACAATAAAGCTGAATGCAAAGAATAAACAAGCTCCCATTCAGTGGTCACAGCTTGACTTAGCAGTGGCTCACTATGGATTGGGTTTGGAGGAAGCCAGTGTGTATTCAAGTTCATCTGAATACATGTGGGAGCATTGCAAGTGGGTTATTTCTAAGTCCCATGATACTTGTCCCCCAGGGTCATGGGTTTTCTTTAAATTTGGACATGAAGAGGTATGCAATCATATTTCAATGTTATTTTTCAACATCTAATGTAATCAAAGAATATGTTATGTGGCTGCATTCTACATATTCTTCAACATGCAAGACCTTGTGCTGGAACCATACGAGTTCTTATCGAGCAGTTTAATGTATTAGAGAGGAAAGATCCTCGTTTAAATATGCCAATTCTTCAACAGGCTTCTAATAAAGACATTGCAATCGTGAAGCCACAGGTACATTACTTAAAGTTTATAATGTATTATGATCATTCTGACACTTTGAGCAGGATGTGTTATTTATATTCAACGCACAACATGATTGTTTTAATTCTCACTGTACCATCGAAGAGGCTGGCTATGTGCAACAGGAGTGGCTAGCAACAAGCATAAAAACACATCTTGTCACTCATTCTGACAACAATCGTTATATAGTGAATATGCATGCACTACACAACGGACACTTACTTCATCAAGTACTTCCACGCTCACTGGTCACTCCAATCCCATATCTCAAGGACCGTGATAAATCCTTATCTGAAATTGCATCTCGACTGCACATAGTGGGACCTGAGAAGTGGGCTTTGACCCAGGAGAAGGCTAGGAATACTCGGGAGCATAATAAAAAGGCAAAGGAGCAACAAGGCAAAGGAGCACAGTTTGCAGAGCATGCAAGAGGGTCCAAAATTGCTACTGGAATGGAACAGGATCAATTAGACGATTCGGAAACAGATCTAGAATGAAATTGAAACTTTGAAGGTGAAATAGTTAATAAATTAAATTTTGTGGCTGGAAACTTCACAGTCAAGCCAATATACACCCAGATGTAGGATAACATTAGGAATTGATGTCTGGAGATGTCAACGGGAACGTCAGATTGAGGTTCAGGGAAGGAAAGCTCAATGTTACAATATGACATCTAGAGAATGTCACATTGAGGTGTTAATGCGATTAAGGGCAAGGTCAAATAGGATCAAATTTTGATGTTTGGTTGCTCTTTGGCAGAGTTGGCGGTGTACATGTTCAATAGCTCGTTAAATAACAGATAGCATATATTATTTTAATGGATGTGAATAAGAGGTGCAGAAAATATATTACAATTAACAAGTCCTCCTGATGACACAGGCATGTGACATGTCTACAACTTCTTGCGAAGCAGCAATGAGGATAATGTGATTGATCTTACTGCAAGCTTGTTGGAATTAGTAAGCCTGACACAATGCTTACTCAGCCCGAGACACAGTAGATAGTTGTAGTATATTCTAGATACTTTAGCTACATGTATTTAAGGCCATCCAAGAGGCCAGTAAAAATATAGTTAATTCACATTTTATATTCTACTCTTCACTGCGCACACTTAATTTACAACAAAGCTCGCCAATGGCACAGCCTGATAGTGACAAGGAAACAGAGGTGAGCATCAACCGTGTGCTTCAATTGAGTTATGCACTTACAATTTCTGTTATCATCCAACTTGATTTACTCTCAGATGCCCTAAGAATCAAAGCTGAAAAACTTCGCAAAGCTTCCAAGATTATTTTCACACAGTTCCTCAGCACAACAAAATTTAGATGAAATCTATTGATAGTCACTTCGTAGATGACGTGATGCTTCACATGAGCACTGGCCAAATTTGTTCCACCACATGGGCCATTGGGAAAGGGAAAGCAGAACGCAGAAGGGTAAATAGCACCATGGGTTATCATACCATTAGCACAGCTTCTAATCCTGAACTGTAGTATCAATGATGAGCTAGGGATGGTCTATAACTATAGTCTGCAAAAGAGATATGTGTATTCCACCATAACTACAACAAGTATCTAGTCTAACAAAAGATAATAAGATGCAAGAGATTTCACATCGTTCCTAACAGCCAGTTGTTGGAAATACAAACTGTCTGACACTGTGCTTGTCATTGAATACTCCACTTATTTCTCCTCTTATCCGACCCACTTTTATTTAGACGAATTTCAAATAACACATACTTCTCCAGTACACACATGGTACATAGTTTTCTTATCTACTCGTAGAATTACCTCTTTTATTATTTCTACAAGTATAAAAGACCTTTGGATATCGTAGAAACACCTCAGTCAAGTTCTATCTCACTGAGGTGAGTTACAATGTTACTTACATACACTTACATTCTTCTTACTGATTATTCTCGTAGCATTACCTTTATTTTATTCCGATAGGTACAGCTACAATATATCTCAGTCAAGTTCTATCTGACTGAGCATTACCTTTATTTTATTCTGATACCAGTAGTCTCGAGCATTAGCAGTCGTAAGATAATCAGTCATGAGGATGATGAGTTAAAACATCTAACATGAGGTTGAAGAAGAGGAAGTATGACAATGAAGGCACAAAACAGACAGGGAAGAAGATCCAATGGTAGAACTCCTAATCTCAAACTAGGGCCGAAACACAGTAGGAACGAAGGAGATGTGGCTGGGAGTGCCAAGAAAATATCAGGACCAAGAGCGACACAACCAGAAGATGAGAATGAGAGTGTTCAACCGAATCCAAGCTAGACCAGAATGAGGAGTCACTTCAACAATGTACATGTTATTGAGGTGTTATGCTAGTGTGGAAGAAAGCTAAGAATAAGATGATCAACATCAACGAAGTACACTTCATTGAGGTTGAGAGTGCTGGGTGGTCGGAGGAGAGAGAGGACAAGGACTTAGCAAAAATTGAATGGTTGATCATGTTCTCATGGGGGTAAAAGCTAAACAGTAGAGAGCTCATGAACAACGAGCTAGTTGAGATTTGATATTGCAGGAGGAAGGTAAAAGGTGGGGTAATGGAGGCTCGAATCCTCATATACATCTGCCAATTAGTTTATTTCTCTCTATTAATATACATATATTGTTTTGTACTTATATGTACAACAGATGGCCTTCATGATTTCATTGAAGTCAAAAAGGTCATGTGCTCCTGTCCATATCTGGATTTTGGAATGCATCATAGTTCATGTGATGTGACTGTGATGCAAACCAAAGTGCTGGGTGAATAGCATTCACTTTCAGTATGAACCTGAATGAGCGTAGGAGGAGGAATCATTATGATGGATCGACAGCAACTGGAGGACCGGGAAATTCAAATATGTGTGGCGAAAGTGCGATCGTCGTGAAATATGCACTTAGAATCAGTCTGCCACTGCAAGCTCGTCTACACCTTAGTGGCTCCGTCCAAATGCCAACCCCCTCGTCACCCTGCTTACATGCCTGGGCCTCATTGTCACGCTTATTCATGCAAAATGGAAGCAGTTTGCCAATCTTGTGGGTATTCCAGATGATGAGTGCCTGACATTGAGTGAGGGATGGCTATATTGCTTCAAACAGAGGCATGAACTGAAGGAGATGAAACGGCATGGGGAGGCTGGGTCAGCAGATGAAGTGACAGTGGAGAATGAGCAGAAGTGGATGAAAGACCTGATCAAAAAGAAGGGTTATCAGCTGAAGGATGTCTTTAACATGGATGAAACTGGGCTATTTTATGTGTATGCACTACATTTATACTAGAATGTCCGATCTAAGAACTCACTTTTCTGCATAGCATGCCTCCAGATCATGGTCTTGCTGACAGAAAGCATTCTGGTGTTAAAGGGCGGAAGGTTCGGCTGAAACTCACTCTGGTCTCCCCCACTATGACACTGGTTGGCGGGCCACGATCATTTTACATCACGTGCCCAGTACGTGTGAGTCAAAACTTATTGTAAACATATGTCAATAAAACCAAAAAGACTCGCAATTGGTTCAAGTATTTTATTTAGTAGTGATTTACAGATGCATTCCTCTCTTATTCTCTTACTTGGGGTTGTGGGCCATTGCAAGCATGGCAGTACAAGTCTTTTTTGAGATGAAATAAAGTAGCTATTTTTTTAAAACTTGAGGTTAACAAACTATTGGAGAATTATTAGCATTTTCAATAGACAAAAACTTGCATATTAAGTAGAAAAATTAATGATGTAGATAGCCCATCAATAGGTTATCTATTGAAGAATCATTCACACAGTAAATAAACCAGTCAGAGGACTGTAGGGAACATACAATGTGAGCATCAATATATTTAATAGACCATCAAAATACTATAAGAAACTTAGATGGTCAGTATAGAATTCAACACAGTCAATAGTCTGATCAAAAGACTATAACTTACATAGCCAGTATAAACTACACAGTCAACAGACTATAACTAGTTTAGAATGTCAGTATAGGATCCAATACAAGCAATAGACTGGTCAAAATACTATAAGGAACTTAGATAGTCAGATAGAACTCAGTACAGTCAATAGACTGAGAAAATACTACTACACACTTATATGGCACATATAGAATCAATGTATTCAATATACCAATCAAAAAGCCACAAGAAACAGGTGATCAGCATAGGAAATACTACAACAAATAGACTGATCAAAAGACTATAATTTATATGGCCAGTATGAATCAACAGTCAATAGATCTATCAACAGACTATAAATAGCTTAGAAGGTCAGTATAGGAAATAATGCAACCAACAGACCAGTCAAAAGACTAAAATTTACATAGTCAGTATAGAATCAATACAGTCAATAGACCAGTCAACAGACCATAAATACCTATAGAGTATGTTTAGTATAGAAAACAATATAATCAATAGACCAATCAACAGAAATAACTTCCATGGTCAGTATAAAAACCATTACAGGTCAATAGACCAGTCAAAATAGTATAAGAAACTCAGATAGTCAGTATAGAAATCAATACAGTCATTACACAAGCAAAAGACTATTAGATACTTACATTGTAAATGTAGAAATTAATACAGTCAATAGACTGGTAAAAAGACTATAAGGAACTTATATAGTCAGTATAGAAATTGATACAGTCAGTAGACCAATCAAAAGACTATAAGCAGCAAGGATGGTCAGTATAGAAATTAATACAGCCAATAGACTGGTCAAAATACCATAAGGAACATAAATAGTCAGCATGGAAATCAATACAGTCAATAGATTGATCAAAATCTTATTAGACAATTACATGGTCAGTATATTACTTAATGTATCTAATAGACTGACCAAAGGACAATATGAAGAGTTACATGGCACTATATAATCATTATACATGCAATAGACCAATCAAATACTATTGAAGTACTTCAAAAGTCACTATAGTACCACTAACTCATTTAACATTAAATACACTGTTCAAACACTATAGTAAGATTAGATAGTCAGTAACAACATAGTGTTCACACTCTCAACAGACTATGTAAAAGACTATAACTCCCTTGGTCAGTACAGAAATCAATGCAGTCAAAAGTCAGTGCAGTCAATAGACTAATTAAAAGACCACAAGAAACATATATAGTCAGTATATAAATCAATTCATTCAATAGACAGGTCAACAGACTATAAGCTACATGGTCAGTATAGTAAACAATACAGCAATAGACTGATCAAAAGACTATAAGCTACATGGTCAATAGAAATCAATGCAGTCACTTAGACTGGTTGACAGACTATAACTATAAGTTACATGGTCCATATAATAACAACCAATATAAGCAATAGACCAATCAAAAGACTATAAGTTAGATGGTAAATATAGAATCAATGAAGTCACTTAGACCAATCAAAGAGTATAAGCATACAAGCAATAGACTTACAAAAGACTATAACTTCCATGGTCAGTATAGAGATCAATATAGCCAATTGGCCAGTCAAAAGACTGTTAGAAACTTAGATGGTTAGTGTAGGAATTATTACAGTCAATAAACCAATCAAAAGACTATTAGGGACTCAGATGGTAAGTATAGAGAGCAATGTAATTGATACACCAATCAAAAGACCATAAGAAACTTAGACAGTCAGTATAGAAATCAATAAAGCCAATGGAACAGTCAAAAGACTATAAGGAGCTTAGATAGTTGGTATAGAAATAAGTACAGTCAATAGACTAATCAAAAGGTTATTAGTAGGAATGAATTGAGGATACCAATCTTATCATACTAGTGTCAGATATCATGTGCTATCTCCATAAAAGGCGATTTTTGAGATGCCAAGGTGGCAGTGCATGCCGCTGATGTACAACTGTTGCTCACTTTTGATGGCAACAAAATGCTCTAGTAAATCACCCTAAAAGAACGATTCTTATTACATAAGACTCATAATTCTAAACTAAAGGCATATTTTACTGTCACTCACTCTTTCTTAGAAATTCCAATGGAGTCTAGTGGAGGTTATCTTTTGGCTATCTTTGTAGACATTGTATATAGAACAAATATATTATATGTCTAATGATACAAGGTGAATAACTACAATAAAACAGAGGGTAGTGAAGGTGAGGATGGTGAAGGTGAAAGTGATGGTAACGAGAATTGGTGAGGGTAGTGTGGAGGTGCATGCTGACATCAAAGGTAGAGGTGGGGGTGGGCAGTTGTGTGCATAGAGGAGGGGGTGGGAGGTTGCATGCATAGATGAGTAGGGAGTGGGCAGCTGCATGCATAGAGGTGAGGGTGGGCAACATTGGCTGTGCTGTCATTGAAGGAGGTAGGCAGTGATGTTAACAGTGCTCATCTTGCTGGTGTTGGCAGTGAGGTGGTAATGGGGCATCTGCTGGGATGGCATTGAAGGTGGAGGCAGATATAGGCTGCTGTGCTCACACTGGCTATGTTGGTGTCAAAGGTGCAGGTGGGGATGGGCAGCTGTGCTCTTCACTGGTGTTGGCACTGGCATTGAGATGGTGATGGAAGCATTGGCCATGCTCAAGTTGAGGGTGTAGGCAGGCAATAGTGTTGCAGGTGCTTGTTTTGCTGATGTTGGTGCCAGGCATTGGTATTGAGATGATGATGAGGACATCAGCCACACTGACATTGAAGGTCCAGGCCATTCCTTGCCCTCTCTTTGCCTTGGTCTATACATCCCCTACACATCTTTGCTCTTTGTCAATACTTTACACTCCCCCACCTGGTCCGATCAGAGTCTGAGTGGTCCAAGTGGTCTGTTGGACCACTTGGACTTAGGTTGGACTTGCTCAGACTTTGACCTTATCTCAAAATTCAATTCAAATTTTTGAAGTGTTTTTATCTCAGCTTGGACCCAGCTCAGACCTAGCTTGGACTTAACATAAAATATCTGTATGTATATTGAATAATCACTGATAATACTGTATTACATAGTTATCTCTATGTCCTGCAACCAAATTTAAAGCTAATATATTCAAAGGAGCTAGATTACAGTATGTTTAATACATGAAATTAGTAACTCTGGAGTCTGTGATTTATATAATAATGCTGTTGAGAAATAACAAATTGCTTAATAGCACTTTGATGAGGCTATCACATTGAGGGTAAAGATAAGTATGGAGGCTAAGAGTAAGAGTAGCCATCCTTGTACTCTTGGCCTTAGCTCTACCCCTCAGAAGGGAACAGGTGTTTTTGAAGCAGATTTTATTTATTTGCATAACCTGTCTAGCTTCTTTATGAATAATAGCTTTGAACTATCTCTGTATAACAGGTATATAATTCAATCCATTTCTTTACTTTTAATAACTGACATCCAGTATTTCAGCAACATTGTTTGGCATTGAGCATGATTTCAGCAAGAACTGAAACATATTTCTTATTCAGTCAATGCATACTCTCATGTGCCTTGGAGATTGGAGCAGGATAGGATATGTCTTTAATAAGGATATTGTTCAGGCTTTTCAAATGCTGGATGTTGTTGGTAAGGAGGACTAGAACAAGATTCTTTAGGCTAGAACTCAGAATTAGCTTGTCAGCATAAAAGTAGCAGCATCATTAGACAAACCTGAGACTGCATTCAGATTCATAGATGAAAAAGATCTTATATGTTCATTGCCCATATACTCAATATTTAGGTCTAAGTTAATTTCACTATATGCACTTAAGTGGCATGTTCCCTAAAGTTACCTTGTCTATCTCTACATTTGAATAACACCAAGTGACAAGTGTCATTGCAGAATTTAAAATTTAAATGCTCCAATCACATGTACTATCAAAAAGTGAGATCATATGATCAAGTGAATTGATAATAAGGCAATTACTTCAAAAATAACAGTATTTGTGGATATTAAGCAGTTTATAAGTGATTTTCAATAACATAAAAACATAAACCTGTGCATTACATATGTATATATCATCCCTCAAAATTTGAGAATAATTGATCAAGTTCTTGAATTTATAAATAGTATTTTAGATTTTATATATACTGTTAATAATTAAATTAATTATAATTAGCTCGGACTCGGACCAAGGTCCTGTGGTCCGAGTAGCTCGGAACATCGGACCATCCGAGTAGTCCGAGCTTTTTTTCAGACTCAGCTCAAAATTTGAGTTTTTGGCAGAGAGTTAGCTTGGACTTGGCTCAGACCATCCTAGGAGGTCCTCGGACCTGCTTGGAGTCTGATTGGAACAGGTGGGGGAGAGTAAAGACCTCCTTGGATAGTACAACTGAGTAACTGGATTTCCACTGCTAAGATAATATGAAAGCTGAGTAGTTGTATTTCCACTACTCAAGTAATATAAAACTGAGTAGCTGGATTTCCACTATTTATATAATATGAACTGAGTAGCTGGACTTCCACTACTCAGATGATACAACTGAGTAGCTAGATTTCCACTGCTCAGACAATACAAAACTGAGGAGCTGAATTTCCAGTACTCAGATAACATGAAGCTCAGTAGCTGTATATCCACCACTCAGATAATATGAAACTGAACAGCTGGGTCCCCACTACTCAGATAATATGAAACTGAGTAGCTTGATTTCAATATCCAGATAATATAAAACTGAGTAAATGGATTCCCACTACTCAGATAATATGAAGCTGAGTAGCTGGATTTCCACTACTCAGGCAATATGAAACTGAGCAGCTGGATCCCCACTACTCAGGCAATATGAAACTGAGCAGCTGGATCTCCACTATTCAGATAATATAAAACCAAGTAGCTAGATTCCCACTACTCAGATAGTACAACTGTGTAGCTGGATTTCCACCACTCAGATAATATAAAATTCAGGAGCTGAATTTCCACTACTCAGATAACATGAAGCTGAGTAGCTGGATTTCTACTACTCAAATAATATAAAACTGAGTAGCTGCATTCCCACTACTCAGATATACAAAGCTGAGTAACTGTATTTCCACTACTCAGATAATATGAAACTCAGTAGCTGTATTTCCACTACTCAGATAATATGCAACTCAGTAGCTGTATTTCCACTACTCAGAGAATATGAAGCTGAGTAGCTGTATTTCCACCACTCAGATAATATGACTCTGAGTAGCTGCATTCCCACTTCTCAGATAATATGAAACTGAGTAGTTGTATTTCCACTATTCAGATATATAAAGTTGAGTAGCTGGATTTTCACTATTCAAATAATATGAAACTGAATAGCTAGATTTCAACTACTCAGATAATATGAAACTGAGTAGCTGGATTTCCACTACTCAGATACTCAGATACTGTATTACAGGTGAGTGTGTGTATGTTTCTAATGTGAAGGAGGGTTTGCAGTAAATGTGAAGAACCCCTACCTCAAATGTACAAGGACCTCTTAGTGGTAATGTGAAGGACCATTTAGCAGTAATGTACAAGGCACTTTAGGCAATTTCAAAGTCCTGGCTAGCTGATATTTTGCATGCTTTCATTTGCATAAGTTTAAGTTAGCCTGCTTGCCAATGGCATGTTACCACTTCAACAACAATGCTGTGCTCCAATGTTCTATCTCAGTAAGCTCTAAGATTCTCACTTGGTATTTTGCATGTTCTTGTTTGTATATGCTTAACATATGCCCACTTGCCATCACTGTATAACCACCTCAACAACAATGTTGCACTTTAAGTTTCTCTCTCAGTAATCCCTAAAATTCTCCCTTTGTATTTTGCATGTTCTTGTTTCCATGTGTTAAAATTGAGTCTGACTGCCAACACCACATGAGCACTTCAACAACAATGGTGCACTCCCACTAACCCTAAGGTTCTCCTTGCCTGCTCTTGTTTGCATACATTTAAACACAATCTCACTTGTCAACACCACATCACCACATCAACATCAACATTCTAAAATTGAACCAATTCCAACTATATTCCTCTCTCTT
Organism: Crucibulum cyathiforme; assembly: GCA_036936985.1. Lineage (NCBI taxonomy): Eukaryota > Fungi > Basidiomycota > Agaricomycetes > Agaricales > Nidulariaceae > Crucibulum > Crucibulum cyathiforme. The sequence goes on from JASFCW010000012.1 coordinate 23,672, forward strand.
TCTTATTTGTACTGTTCACCATGGCTCCTAGAGTGATTAAACACCTAACAGCTACCACAGATGAGTTTCCTCAGGATCCTTATCCTATGGCAGTAAGTCTGCTATCTTTTTTTATTTGATGGTCTTTTGGAGTATTAATGATAACTATAGAAGGGGGAATTAGTTTGTGTATGAGGTGCTGGGGGTTGGTAGTACTTGCATGAGGTGAAGAGTCTCTCCTTAATGAAAAATGGGAAATCATTCATGAGTGTTGCTTATTATCTCTTGGCCATGCTAATAACAAAGAGAAGTATATTCAATATGTTGTGGGGAACAGGTACCAGTTGTATGACCACCACAACATGTTGACAGAAACACAGTGGGAGGAAAAGAACTACAGAATATTCTGCAATTTCAATGATCATAAACAAATTTGCTACAGTTCCCATTGTCACTGAAGATAAGTGTCTAATGTATAGCCTGTATAGGTATTTCATTTTATATCTTATATTCTTTTACTGTAGGTCTAGTTTCACAAATCTTGATGCCATGTATATTGTATAATATCAAATCACAAAATACTTTTTAGTTTGTAAAGCAAGTGTGAATGCCTTGCTATAGTTTTTAGATATTGAGCAATTTCGAATTGTGTGCTACAATGTTCTTGGTCAACGTGTTGATGAGGGCCATATACAGGGCTACATTTATACCTTATGTCTATGAAAAACAAATAAATTCATGTGATTATCATTTTGTGAATTCATTGGTGGGCCTCAAAAACATGTATATTGAACATAGATAGCATACAAAACTACAAATCATGAGGGACCACCCCTTTTCATCATTGTCTTACTGCATTGTCCTCATCCTTATTGTCCCTCACCCATCGCTGTTTTCACTCTATCCAGATACTTTGGCAGCCAATTGCAGACTTGCAGTGTTCATTCAGCTGGTGCATGCCTGGTTCCATTGCTATTCTCACCCATGGCATCTTTTCTCTCCTCATACATTGCCCCCACTATCATCTTCCATCACCCTCACCTTTCTTGTCCACTGCCCTTGCCCTCTTATCACTCTTTTAGCCATCACCTCTGGCATTCTCACCCTCCTTGCCTGGCATCCTCACCCTAGTGGCCTCAGGCTCATCCTCCTCTGATGCTCCTTACTTTCCCTCTCCCTCCTCACTCATCATCAGTTGTCATCCTTGCACTGGCTGCTGTCTTGCTGTCTGTCAAAGATTGTGAAAAAATTCACCAACCCACATCTCTGTTAGAGAGGAGGTTGTTGCTGGCACTGCTAGCAAGGGTAGCTCCACCCACACACCCATCACCACTCCATTTGAGCCTACACACTTCTTATTGGTGGCCAACAGATCATTGGAAGGGTGGGAGGTGGGTTTGTGGGTGTCATGGTGGTGGATCATGCAATCACATGAGCCAATGGAGAAGATATGCACTCCAGGAGGATGGAGTTGAAGATTGCATTAGCTTTCTCTGTAGGATAACAAGTTTCAGAAACAATGTTTATGATGTTATTGAGCACTCTTAGGCACCTTTGAGAGCATCTAACTCTGATGGGATGATTCTTGACTTGGACAGTGTCAATGGCCCATTGTCCATTGGGTGAAATGATGTCCACATGTCCCCTCCATCTCTTGATGGCACATACTGACTCCATAATACCTGATCTCCCTAAAAGTTGGATGGTTGATGGTTGAAGCTGGCCTGCCACTGCTCTTGCTGGTCATTCATGAGTCCAATGACAGGGATTGAACCACCAAAGATCGGATTAATGCATTGCCTATTCCTCTTTGGAGCCTCTTCCTCAACATTGTGGTACAATGCTCACATGCGCTTTCCAAAAGGTCAGTTTGTGACATTGCTGGTTAAGTCTGGTTGCTGTTCTCTTTGTATTTGATGCTGTAACCACAGCAAGAATCTTCTGCATGTTTTAACAAGGGATGGTGTAAGTAACATTGAGTCAGTAGTGTCAAAGTGAGGTCAGGAACTTTTTCCTGTTGTAGCATCACCCAAACTGTGTGGGTTTGTTGTGTACCCATGAATCTCATGTCCACATCCAATGATGTACAGGTTTGTGAGCCTCCTTGAATTAATGTAAATTAATGTAGCATAAGTATTGGGGGATGATAGCTGGAGAAGGGAACAAATAACTTACAGGACACCCCAAAAGGCAATGGAGATAGGTATTCCACCCAATAATCCATGAGAGCTGGTGTTATTATCTACTGTGGCATTCAGCATGCACAGTATGCCTCAGCCTCATACCCAAGGAGTCAGTCAGGGAGATCATTCTTCAAGGTTGAGGAGCCAAGGTGACTGAATCTGAGAAGGAAAATGAAAATGGTGGTGATGGACATTTGGTGAAGGAGAAGAGACATTTCATTGTGGTGTGGGTGCCCCATTGGCATTTCCATTGGTAGTGTAACTATGGTAAGTGGGGTGAAGTGCTGCATTTGAGATAGTTTCACTGTAGTAAGTTTTACATGTTTGGGAACCCAAGACATGTGATAATAGCAATGAGATGAGCTTGTGAAGCATTTGATGGTTGAACCAGAGGGAACTGAGGATGGATTGGAAGAAGGGGGTGAAAGGAGGTTTCTTGAGATAAAGGGTAAATTCAGTTAACTCTCTGACCTGGCAGCATCCAGTGTTATCTTTGTCATCTTGATAGACTTTTGTTGGGCATGGCAAAGTGTTGAGCATGGAAGGTGGCCAGATGTGAGGTCTCACTGCACTTGCCTCAAAAGGTGAACACACTGGCCACATCTTGACATGCAAGGAGGGGTGCACAGTTCATTGGTTATTCCTGGTGCACAGTAGCCATGGTAGTGGGTAGGGTGGGCACAAGTAGTAGAGTGAAGAGAGGGACAGTTTGTTTAAGCTTTGCTTGTGTGAGGGTACAGCCAAACAAGTCATTGCTCACTGTTAGACACACAACCAAACAATATATGTCACTCATCTCATCACCATCTATTGCACATGATGTAGAATTAGGACTATAGAAATTATTAATTAAAGCATAAATACATCTTTAGTTTAGAATTTAAGAAAGAAATTCACACATAAAATTATAACAATCAAAAATTGTATAAATTAAAAGAAAAAAGACTCATACTGCTGTGCTTGCAATGGCCCACAACCCCAAGTTGAATAGTGAAGAATATGCAAACCATTTACTACTGAGACCAAAAAAGATTAGCTTTATAGCCTCAAGGCTCATGGTATGATGCCTGATGATTTGGCCACTGTTCAAAAGTGGTGGTGACTAAGCAGCCCACTTCATAGTCTGCTGATGGATCTATTGACTGTTGATTTATATTGACCATCTGTTTCTTATGATATTTTGTTGGTCTATTCAATACATTGATTTCTATGTGTATCATATAAGTGTGTAATAGTCTTTTGCTCAGTCTATTGGCTGTACTGAGTTCTATCTGACTATCTAAGTTCCTTTAGTATTTTGACCAGTCTATTGCTTGTATTGCTTCCTATACTGACATTCTAAGCTATTTATAGTCTGTTGACTGTTTGGTTTATACTGGCTATGTAAGTTATAGTCTTTTGATCAGAGTATTGATTGTATTGACTTCTCTGACCATCTAAGTTTCTTATGGTATTTTGGTGATCTATTAAATATATTGATGCTCACATTGGATGTTTCTTACAGTCCTCTGACTGATTTATTTACTATGTGAATGATTCTTCAATAGATGACCTATTGAATGGGCTATTTACATCATTGATTTCCCACTTAATATGCAAAAAAAATTCTATTGAAAATGTGAATGGTCCTCCAGCAGTTTGATAACCTCAAGTTTTAAAAAAAACAGCTAATTTATTTTGTCTCAAAAAAGACTTGTACTGCCATGCTTGCAATAGCCCACAACCCCAAGTAATTACAGTATTGGAACAAGGAATAAAATAGAATGTAAGTACTTGCAAATATATATTCATTTTGTCCAATCACTGGTGCCTTCAGCTTCAAAATTTAGCCAAAACCCACCCAACCCAAGACAGAGGTATGGTTTTACAGTAGGTAAGAAAGAGATAAACTGTACCTGAACTAGGGGGGGTTCAATCTGTGTAACCATGCAGGTTTTGCTACCCCTGGCTATCACTAACTACAGTATTGTTATGCATTATAAATGAGCACCCTTGAGCTTAAACTAATGGGTGTCATACCCATACTCATACCTGTATATAACCCACCACAACCCATATCTGTCTGTGAAGGGTACAGGTTGTTGCTGGTAAGGGTGAGGGTATATGCCACTATACTCCAGGTTTACCCATGACCATCACTAAAAATAAGTAACATCTGATTGAGAATGTGTATGTAACAATTGTCTATGGGACCTGTCTCATTATGATTGCAAGTGCAATTCTTAGCTAATGTTAATGGAATCAACTATACCATGTTTATATTAATAGTCCCTATAATTATGAGGTATTTTTTTACTCACTTATGCTGCCTTTTCCCCATGAATTCAGCTTCCAATTTCTCTGCCTCACCCCATTTACCTTGCTTCCTGTATATTGCAGCCAGATTTCCCATGCTCATTAATGTATGTGGATGAGATAGACCTAGCAGCTGCTGTCTTTTCTCCATTACTTCAACTTCCAATTTCTCTGCCTCAGTCCATTTGCCTTGATTGCTGTATGTCAAAGCCAGATTTCCCATGCTCATTAATGTATCTGGATGAGCTGGACCTAGCAGCTGCTGTCTTTTCTCCATTACTTCAACTTCCAATTTCTCTGCCTCAGTCAATTTGCCTTGATTGCTGTATGTCAAAGCTAGATTTCCCATGCTTTTTAATGTATGTGGATGAGATGGACCTAGCAGCTGCTGCATTTTCTCTATTACTTCAACTTGCAATTTCTCTGCCTCAGTCCATTTGCCTTGATTGCTGTATGTCAAAGCCAGATTTCCCATGCTTATTAATGTATCTGGATGAGATAGACCTAGCAGCTGCTGTTTTTTCTCCATTACTTCAACTTCCAATTTCTCTGCCTCAGTCCATTTACCTTGATTGCTGTATGTTGCAGCTAGATTTCCCATGCTTGTTAATGTATGTGAATGAGATGGACCTAGCAGCTGCTGTATTTTCTCTATAACTTCAACTTGTAATTTCTCTGCCTCAGTCCATTTTCCTTGATTGCTGTATGTTACAGCCAGATTTCCCATGCTCATTAATGTATGTGGATGAGATAGACCTAGCAGCTGCTGTCTTTTCTCCATTACTTCAACTTCCAATTTCTCTGCCTCAATCCATTTGCCTTGATTGCTGTATGTTCCAGCCAGATTTCCCATGCTTATTAATGTATCTGGATCAACTGGACCTAGCAGCTGCTGTCTTGTCTCCATTACTTCAACTTGCAATTTCTCTGCCTCAGTCCATTTGCCTTGATTGCTGTATGTCAAAGCCAGATTTCCCATGTTTATTAATGTATCTGGATGAGCTGGACCTAGCAGCTGCTGTGTTTTCTCCATTACTTCAACTTCCAATTTTTCTGTCTCAGTCCATTTGCCTTGATTCCTGTATGTTCCAGCCAGATTTGACATGCTTGTTAATGTATCTGGATGAGCTGGACCTAGCAGCTGCTGTCTTGTCTCCATTACTTCAACTTGCAATTTCTCTGCCTCAGTCCATTTGCCTTGATTGCTATATGTCAAAGCCAGATTTGACATGCTTGTTAATGTAGATGGATGAGCTGGACCTAGCAGCTGCTGTCTTTTCTCCATTACTTCAACTTGAAATTTCTCTGCCTCAGTCCATTTGCCTTGATTGCTGTATGTCAAAGCCAGGTTTCCCATGCTTGTTAATGTATGTGGATGAGCTGGACCTAGCAGCTGCTGTCTTTTCTCCATTACTTCAACTTGCAATTTCTCTGCCTCAG
>JASFCW010000013.1:0-28884 GCA_036936985.1 Crucibulum cyathiforme
AATCCTACTACTCATCTTTAGTGTGCCTGAGTTGCAGAAATCCTGCTACTAAGTTTTAGTATATTTGAGTAGCAGAAATCCTACTACTCATCTTTAGTGTGTCTGAGTTGCAGAAATACTGCTACTCATCTTTAGTATATTTGAGTTGCAGAAATCCTGTTACTCATCTTTAGTATTTTTGAATTGCAGAAATACTACTACTCATCTTTAGTATATTTGAGTTGCAGAAATCCTGCTACCCACCTATATAATGTCTGAGTTGCAGAAATCCTGCTTCTTATTTTTCATTTGTTTGAGTTGCAGAAATTCTACTACTCATCTTCAGTATATCTGAGTTACAGAAATCCTGCTACTCATCTTTAGTATGTTTGAGTTGCAGAAGTCCTGCTACCCACCTATGTAATGCTTGAGTTGCAGAAGTCCTGCTCTTCACTTTTAGAACATCTGAGTTGCACATATTCTGCTACTCACCTATATAATACCTGAGTTGGGGAACTCCTACTACTCACCTATACAATGTCTGAGTTACCTAATTCCTCCTATTTATTTCTATCTTTGAGTTTCCATATTCCTGCTACTCACCTATATAATACCTGTGTTGTGGAACCCCTGCTATTCACTTATATAATGCTTGAATTGCAGAAATCCTGTCACTCACTTATATAATACTTGAGTTTCAGACATCCTGCTACTCATATGTATTATATCTGAGTTGCAGAGTTCCCACTACTCACCTATACAATGTCTAGGTTGCAGGAACCCTGCTACTCATATTTATGCCCCCTGCATTATCTAAGTTACAAGAATTCAGCTATCTTTCTCTTTCAAAATTAATTAAAGAAATGTTTCAATCCCCACAACCTTTTTATCCAAGTTATAAAAATTGCTTTTATCATGTATGTATCCCACTGTTCTCCCAAAACTTTCCAGCTGTAGCTACTTTCAGTAATGCTGATCTTTCTCTGTTCTGTTAATCACACTTGTGTATTGTGCTCAAATTATGATGTGACCAGTAATTTTGCTCGGGCCCAGCTCTGCAGTAGTGCTGCCACCTGTAACCATACTTACAGGTTGTATTGTACCCATACATATGGCCCTTAAATATATTGAACTGTCAACTTATTTTAGGTTCAGTTTACAGTGCAGATTACAGTCCAGTTTCCACTCATATGGTTGCCATATACTACAGCCACAATACACTTATGTGTGGCCAGGATTCCTGCAGTAGAACATGTTCAAAGAACTTGTCTTGCTCATTGCTGAGGGTGGAAGACTTACTCTGGAGATGGCCAAGAGCACGTGTCTTTTATGTTGGACTTCAATAAACGTCATTGTGTACAATGATTGATGATGCATTAGAGAGCCCATATGTGTATTAATTAGGGAGAAATACAGGAATAAGACATTATTGACATTCACATGAGCATTGAATATTATAAAATAAAAGCAGATATATGGACAAGCTACAGTTCTAGAGTAGGTGTATGATAGCCCATAGTGTTCTTGACTCTTCTCCGCCCCCTTTTCCCTTTTCCAGCTGCCCATGTGTTGGAAAGTTCCTTTATATTACATAAATGTGTGGAGTAGTCTTGTAATATATTAGTAGTTTTAGTAGCTCAGTCTGCCACAGTTGTACACTGTAGTCTCTAAAACAACTGCACATTGGCCATAAATTTAAATATGAACAGCAAAAAACGCACTACAGCACTATTCACATCACCACATGGCATAATGTTGGAGATAACATCATCGGATTCAGAGGGGAAATCATAGCAGATGCTTATGCATAGGTTAATGCAAGGTAAGACTGGTACTACTATGCTTTTGGAATTAATTTAGATGATTACACTAACATATCCTTACATTTTATTTGATAAAATATAACTCAATTAATGCTACATAGCATGAGCATGAGGCTTAACCTGTCTGAACCATAAAATGGCTGTCCCGTAACCACCCCATAACCATTTGACCTCTTCAACATGCAGACACTGTCACACAAGATGGTTTCGGGACAGATAATAGCCATCTCAGACCATCATTTAACGGTTCGCAAAGCTTCTTGGCTTTGATCCTTAGTGCATCTGAGAGAAATTCCAGCTGAGAAAGAAAAACATATGTCTAGCATGGAAACATGGAAGCATGGGCTAGTCATGTACAGCAGCAACAACATACAAAACAATGATGACCAATGTGATGCTGTAGTGTCACTGGCAGCTCTGAGCAAACGCCGAAGGGCCAAGTCTTATAAGTTATGTCATGTGACTGTAATGCAAACTAGCTTGCTGCTTTCAGTTATCCAAGTACACATGCATCACATGCAACCTGCCCTCAACTTAACAGAATTGTTTACATTGTTTACATTCCATTATCTGCCTTTGTTATATGACTCAGGACTACAAGCCTCGGCGGATAGACTTCAACTATTTTAACTTCTTGTTTATATCGGTTAGCGTACCTCTCCAGCACTCTTCTTCCTTCTCTCATGTAGATAATAGGTAGAATTACATGATAATAGTGAGATTGAAATGGTAGCATTGCTAATTAGAAGTTGCATCAGCAACTAAAATAGTTTTTGAAATTCATCAAGTCAGCTGAGTGCGACAAGATAAAATCTGAACAGCAACAATCTAATTTGGCCAACAGGAAGATGATACTGTAGTACCGGTAAGTAAAGCACCATTAATGAAGAAAGAAAGCAGTTGCCTCAATGCTCACTCTACTACAGTGTGTTGCTCTCCAATGCTCATTTTGGATGTTCAAATATGATGGAGTCATCCACTCATCAAACAGTGCTTCATAGGTATTATTTCCATACTATGTGCCACCCTATGACAATGGCTCATGATAGTAGCCCAGGGTCGGCTTAGTATTCCGAGGCTGCTGCTCATTACTAAATATACTAACTCTTGAAGTAACGTCCCTTGACAAGCTTAGGAGGTATTCGGTCTAAGGGTGGCACCGAAGCGACGAGATACGTGAAAGGTAACTACCACAGTCCAAATGTTATTGATATCCCTATGTGTATATAGGTGACGAGCCTCAGTCAGCTCTGTACACATGAACAGGCAAACGTCAGAGACCTAGAAGAGAAGATAACAGACAGATGCATGGTCCGAAATTGATGGTGATGCATACAGTGTGGGCAATTGCGCTGGGACGCATGGCCATTGTACTCGGTATTTCTTTTATTTTCTGATCATTTTATTACTACCGTACTTGGCACTAGAATTACAGATATACTGTAGCATGTAGTTAGATGGAATAGCCCACTCCTGCATTCCCCACTTTTGTACCCACCTCACACAAAATACCATTTTTCCTTGTTGAAGACTGCTCATCTCGTGGACAACTTTGACGCGGGTTAAGATTTAGACTTCGTGGGAACGCGCCTGATACGTCTCTCCCTCCCCGATCCCTCTCACAGTCTCAAAGAAGCCTACTTCTTTGACATTGTACGGTCTTTTTTTGTCTTCTAGATATTCCCTTGGTTGGATAGGACCTCAACGACGCCTACATTGTTGACATTTGTCTCCTCCAGTGTCTCTCTTCCATGTTGCAGCAAGTCAGTTGGGCCCTCCCAACTAGCTCTTTCATCAGGCACCTCTTGTCTCAGGTGCTGGATCGCCTAAATGCACATTCCATCTACAGTCTGGTCTGTTTCGTGCCCATCACACATCTTCCTTTCCCCTCTCTTCCTAGCATCAAATCCCCATCCTCCATTACCTCTCTGCTTATGCTATTGTCACTGGAAGGTTAGTTGTTTGGAACGATGTGAAGCAGCTCACATCATATATTTCTTGTGATACCCTAGTTACAATCTGAATTACTAGATATATTATATCTATATATCTTTGGTAGCCCTTAGGCAGTGACTAGCTTGTCATAGGTATGAATGCTAAGTGGGAAAACTAAGGAAGATCTTCGCAGCTGGCTTCATCATCAGTGGGTATATCCATACACCCCACATTTTCCTTTTCCTTAGAACTGTCTTTGCCCACCTCATCAGCTTCATCCCCCAGTGACAGAAGCTTTGGGACATTTAATGCCTCCACATCCATACCATACTTCAAGACTAGATCCATGGAGGCATTGCGGTGCAGGCGCTCCATGATCATTTTCCAATACCCATTTGACCCAAACTCACCCTTGAAATACAGCTGCTCAAGAGACAACCCCCAAAACTTCAATGTGTTCTGAGCCACAAATGCTTGCACGTGTGGCAGCCACACTTCACCATCCTTCAACGGGACCAAGCCCCTGTCCACTAGATCTGGATCTTTTGACGTTATGCCCCACATTTTGAAACAGAAGAACTCAAAGAGAGAACTCTCCTCATTGCACCCGCAATGAAAGAAGCCTTCTGCTGGTGATTGCAAAGGAGCAAAAGCCACCCCTTCCACAATGACACCACCCTTTCCATCTGATTCATCAACCTTGAGCGCATTATCTTTAATGTCGTGGTTTTTCCAATGATATTGGCATTTTCTATGCCCTATTCTCAATGACAGTGCAGCCTTTGCCAGCGCTTGTGACATTGTTGCTGCCTCTGGACAAAGGTCCTGAATTGTACAAAGCTTGATAGCCAATGAAAGATCCAGCTTTCCAGTAGCAGCAAACGCATCCACTGCACTCTGGGCCTCACCTATGACAATAAAACGAGGTCAGTGCGTGTTCATCCTTATTATAGAGCTCACATATGCCTCCATTCCCCCTTCTCCTGATTATTGAAGCTGCTCCACCTAACTCTTGCACCACCCTCTCCTTTTGGTGTTTTGGCCTTGTCCTCTCCCTTTGATTCCACAGCCATCCTTCTGTGCTTAGACGATAGTTTGTCATCATTGTCATCACTACCATCATCTCTTTCTCCACCACCCAAACCTGCTGAGGTGACACATGCATCTAGCTGCACTCTTAGTTTCTCCAACCTATTGATTATCACCTCTGCTGAGTTGGCCCACTGCTCTTCATCCTCTACCAACACCCTTCCTTTCCTCTCACTGCTGTTGTTGACCTTTTGCTCTAGAGTTTCTATCTCTGCAAATATCTCAAGCATCTCATCATCCTCAGCTTCCTCGATTATGTTGTGCAGGTCCTCCTCCTCAAGCACTGTCAACTTTGACTTCAGGTTCTCTATATCTCCCTTCTTCAGTGCTAAGACTACTGAAAGTTCTTCCAGACCCTTGTCAGACATCTTACCCACCCTTGAGTTGCTCCATATTGACTTCAATAGCCCCCCCCGCTGCTTCTCAGCCTTATTCAATGCCTCTCCAATCCTTCGAACGGCTGCACTTTGAACTCCCTCCTGGTTCTTCCTTCTCCCAATCTTCAATACCAAGGCTTGCTTTAGGACTCTGTAATAGCTGTCCTTCTCAACATTGATTCCCCTTTTCCTTCCTCCCTTGTCCTGGCTTTCCAAGCACTGTGCTTTGATAGAGGTAGCCATAGCAATGTCAACGTCATTCAAATGCTCAGATTCGAGAGTAGACAATGCAAAATAGTCCTTCAGACGTTGAGTTACAGGAAGAGCAGCAGTAGAGGCAGATTCAACAGTGTTGGGGTGCTCAGGCTCTGGAGTATTGGAGGTGGCAGCAACTGTTTTGGTCGCCTTTGGATGCTCAGATTCAGGGGCAGGGGCGGCGGTGGGTTTATTGTCCTTCAGGTGCCGCATTTCAGAGGTCATAGCAACAGCAGCTCTTTTGACCTTCGGAAACTGCATTTCAAGAACAGCAGAAGCAGTGGCCTTGACATCTAGAACTTCTTCGCTTGAGGTTCTGTGGATATCTGTGGATATGCCATTGTTCTGTGAGTCATCCTGTGCGTTTTTGCTCCTCTGAGACAGCTCCGCATCCGTATGGTCTTCAGTACCAGTGATCTGAGGCTGAGCTATACATTATTTTCTGGCATCAGTTTGTGAAAAGGTATAGCTTTCATCTGCTTCATGTACCTCCACCAACCTCTCCTAAAATTGAAACCATACCCTTGACTGTAGGATGTTCTGCTGCCTTCTGCATCAGTCGAAATACGCTATTTCAAGATAAATACTCACTTGACTTTCTCAGGTTATCCAGCCCAAGTTCAGCATTTCCGAGAGCAGTTCTTGCTTTTGTAACTGCGGCCTTCGCTGTTGACAGCTTTTCTATTGAACATATCATAATTTCAGTGCTATGATGCAACTATTCAAAATTTCCACTTACTAAGCCCTCGTCCAGCCTGGTGAGTATCCTTCAGCACCTCTATGTCCTCCTTTTCTTTAATTTTCCACTCCAATAATCCTTTCGCCCTTAAGACCAAATATTTGGCATCCTTCAATTCTACATGTGCTTCATCAGTATGTGTGGTGCACATGTAAGTTAATCAAACTCACTTTAATTTATGTCCATTGTGTCGTTCGCAGAGAGTTGTAAATAGAAAGTTATAGTTGATGGAGCCAGATGAGCTTAAGTATATTTCAATGTGGTCTGTACACAAGTAATTTTTTTGATACTGAAAGCACTACATGATTCTCAGTTCATAAGTCCATAGGTAATGATCTTAATGCCTATCTTTGCATCCCACATTGCACAGCGTCACTGGCAGAATCTGTTTTCTCCAATTTGTTAATTCCTGCGTTGAGATGCTTCATTTTGTCCCCTCAGCATCCGCCTGTTAATGGGGATGAAGAAAGCACTCACCTGGTCTGAATATCTCAATGAAGCCTTCAGATAATACACCCAATCTCACGCAGTCACTGATCATATGGAGAAAACTAGATCTTCAGGCTCAATGTAAATATTATCTTTGATATTGGTATACACTCTCTGATGCGTTACTAATATTGTTCATCTTCTTATGAGTGTATAGAAACAATGAAAATGTATGATGTTAGTGCAGCATGCACAGCCTTTTAAAAAAAATATGCTTCAGCCTTTCTTCATCACCACAAGAGATACATACAGTCATATGGAACCTGATTTATGTGGATAGAAGAAGAGTGGGAGAATCAGAATAGAAGTAAAGGGATCTCATGGAGGAGGGTTACATTGAGCTATGTTACAGAAAATACAACCTTCTGATCTTTGGCAAGGGACTACACAGTTAAGAACATGGAAATAGGATGCTTCCGGTGTGATCCAGATACCAATATTTGTTTAATTTTATCTTGACCCTGCTTTGTTGTACCAAGAGATTTAGTAGATATGAAACCTATATTATCCATCAAATTAATCCCTGCACAATGACGGAACAATGCCATTATTGCTGTGTTGCTGTGAATAACTGGCACTGATGGCAGAATAATGGTGGACCCAGAGAGGAAATGAAGAGTCCGATGGAGGGGTAGGCAACCATACCTATGGTCACAGTCACCAAGCATTATGATTACACGAAGAAGATGAGCAGATGGTGTGCTCAAAGTATGCAGTATTTGGACTGCAGCTGAATGTAATAGCAGGGTAAATGCTATTTCGGAAATTGTGCATAATGCATGTTGACTACTTACGTATTATGGCTGCCTTTATACATCCTTAGTGCATGAATGGAGAAGGAAGCTGAACATGAGAATACAGCAATGGTTGTTAAACAATTAAGCCAGATACATACTCAGAGAAATGGAGTACTGACTTGGAATGTTGCAAACTTAGGGCAGGGAGGGTACCCATCAACATTCGACAAATCAACTGTAGCTAAACAGAGAAGAAATTTTACTTGCCTAGATAATAAGCCTGCCTACTAAGTATTATGACAGAGAAGTCCACAGAGGGCACAACAGAGACACTGGCACATAAATCAGTGGCTTAATCTAGATTAAGACAAGCTAAGTCAGAAACTCGTTGAAAGTGTAAAGAAGAGTTTCGGAGAGCTTGTGCTTACCTAGCAACATATCCAACCTGCTGACAAAAGCCGACAGCTTTTGTACATGAAATAGATAGAGGGGTTTCATTAATGGGCACTGGTATGCACCCGAATTTAGGTTGAAACACTCTTAGAGCAGCTAGCTACAAAGTTCAATGAAATGTCGACCCAAATGTGGGTGATGTGCACTCATGCTGAAGGCAAAGGGGTAGGCAGCTGTTGCATGCTCAAGTTTCAGGTGAGGAGATGGGTGGCTGGTGTGCGCTCATGCTGAGGGTGGAGGGTGGGTGGGTGATATGTGTTCACATTGAAGGTAGTGTGTTAAAGGTGAAGGTGGGGGCTGTGGGGCTGCACTTGCATTGAAGGAGGTCGGACTGTGGGACTGTCCTCGCATTGAAGGTGAAGGTGGGGTGGTTAGAAAGAAGAGGTGGTTGCAGAACCCTAGTATGAGTCCGCTTGTGCCATCGCCAAGGGGGAGGGATTGGTAAGGAATGCAGACACCAGCCCACATCTCACTTCATGAGGAGGGACGCACAGTCGTCGGTTCTATTCACTCTCTACTGCATACTAATTAGTAGATATATGTACTTAAATAAAGACTTACTTTGACTGCAGGGGATGGGGAAGGAAGGAAGGAATGAGCGAATTGATGGTGACGAGCAAAGCTCAGCATTGTTTGATGCCCAACATTACAAAAGCTCCTGATTGGCTGGAGCGATCGGGCCGCTCATCCAGCATTCCAATGTCAACGAACGGAATGCATGCACCACTTCATACAGTGGACTTGGGAACGTAGTAAGAATCAGGATGCATTTCTATGATGCTAACGTATATAATGAAAGTTGTCTGATGCACTTTAAATTTTTTTAGAAAGAGATATTATCAAATGTCTTTTTTTGCATGCAAGAAACTCATTTCAATTGAGAATTCAACCTTTTAAGTAGTCTAAGAATGTCCCATAAATGCTGACCATATTTAGGAGTGGCCAATTAATTCATTAGAAATGATATATAGACAATATTTAAGAGATTTGAAATGCATGTGTTATATGTGCGCAGAAATGTTGTTACATGCATATGTCAGATCACCAATCACTGTTCAAACTGTCCTTTGATGGAGCCTTTTTTGAGGTTTTTTTAACATACTCTTCATCCACAGCAATCAATATGTTTTATGAGCTATCTGAATTAGTTAGTTGTATCCTACAGAAGCCCTCTATGGTCTTGTTGTGGGTTTATTGACCCTACATAAGATGCATAGTAATGATTTAGTGCGAAATTGATGAATTTTGAGATTATGTCAGTTCATTGTGCAAATACACTTGATCAAAAGATAAACAACGAGGGATTGTGTACTTCATTTAATAGTATTAAAGATAAAAAAACTGGAGGAGATAGTATAGACTTACTGAACTGTATTTCTACATGTAGTATTCTATGCTCTATCCATCTCTTCTATACTACAGAGAGTTAAATCACCTTTAAGAAGGTATGTGTAATACGCCACTACAATTTAAATTTATATTCAGCATCATACATGAACCCATTAGTATATACATTACCACAATAGCAACATTCTGCTCATTTAATTATAGTTGTAGTGTTTAGAGTGATTGAAAGTAGCTTAACAGTATGTAATGACTAAATTGATACAAAATAAGATATCCTCAATATAAGCATTATTTATGCATTCTGTTTTGTGAGCATTTGAATACAACGCGCCTCAGTTAAAGGATGAGGCGGGATAACGGCAGGTTCCTGAGGGCCGACATCACGCAAACTTCCATGGTTGGAGATCACATGCTCACTGGAATTTGCCACACAAAGCATGATGAGCCATTGAATGCTTTTCTACTGTTGCTCATCACTTCTCTCTACTCTCCTCTATCCCCTGCAATGCAGCAATATGTTAGGTGAGTGTCGTTAATTTAAGTGAATAATTTATCTTTTACAGGCCTCATTGTGCCACTCCTCACAAACAAAGATGTGGGCCAGTGTTTTACTCAATCATATCTCTCAGCTATGCCACTGCTGTGACCTGCCAGTAAGACAAGTGGGCCATCCATCTCACCCTTGACTTCAATGTGAGTGCGGCTGCAACTCCACAACATCCTCCTTCAATGCGTCTACCCCTTCAATGTAAGCACACATCACCTGGCTGCCCTTCACCTGTAACATGAGCACAGACTGCTAACTCTCACTTCCTTCAATGCGAACACAGCCCCATCTCCTTCATCTCCTCCTTCAGCATTAATGCAGCCACCTCCAACTTGAAGCCCCTATACCCTTCCACCTTCAAGGGCGAGCGCAGCCACTGACACCTGTTCACCACCCCCCACCACCACCTTCACCTTCACTCTCACCTCCCCCTCCACCATCATCACCTTTTTTATATTAGTTTATTTTTATTATCATTGTATTGTAGTCAGTTAAATAATATATTTTGTTTTCTATCCAAAATTTACAAAGAAGCACCTGACTAAATTCCATCCAAACATACTACCAGTAAAGAAACATAATACTGGTAAGGATATTAGTGGAGGACCGCAGAGATCGTGGTTGCATGGATGACAAAAGGGTATGAATCACTTGACATTTTTCTGTTGCCAAAGCTCCCATGATACCTAGATCTTCTATCTCCATTTACAGCAAAGATTGTCAAAAGATCTTGTATTCTATATGGATATAAAGAGCGAACCATTTGAGATTAGCCACAAGATTTGGAGATCTACTAAACCATCAAATTACAAGGTCATTCATGCTTGGCTATTGGATGAGCCACCAGCAATAAGTGCCTTCAAACACAAAAGTTCTTTTGCCACTTGGGCATGGCTCTTGGAAACCTCCTTCGCCTCCCTCTTTGCCAATTCGAGCTCTTTTTTCACAGTACCAAGCTCCATTTCACTTGCATGGAAGTCTGAGTAAGCTTCCCTGACACAGCCAGCTGCAACAAGTGACATAAAAATCTTATTGAAATTGATGACAGCTGTGCGTGTGTCATCCGTCACGTTGCTGATTAAGAGGGGACTAGAGTAATGAAGATAACAACTCTGTGAGTGAGGGTGCTGTAGAGTGACAAATGCCCAGCAACCAGTTTGATTGGCTAACGACTCTGCCTGCGAGGAATAGTAGGTCAGATGTAATTTTATTCAGCATTCGCAAAGTTATACACACATGCTCTACCAAGTGCTTTGATTCAGCATAGAAGGTTGACGTGATCATAGAATGGTTCTTGGCATTGTTGGGAATTGCTGGTTGAGCTGGTGAGTACACTTCCAGGCTAAGTAGAGCATAAGCAATGAGGAAGATTGATTAACAGAGTCATTAATTACAAACAGTGTGCTTTGAGCCCATAACCAGCGCCCATAACCATCGGATAGTTTCTTATGCTAGATGTAGGAACTGAAGCAGGGTTGTTTTCAGTGGACAAGCCTGAGGTAGAGCCAGTGGGAGCTGTGATGGAGAGGCACTGCTCATTCAATGAGTTGGCGTTAGATGTGACTGTGGAGAATGAAGTGGGAAAGAGGGATATCATCAATGGTGGACAAAGCAGCCACACTAATAGACCTTGTCGACTTGGGTGTGCAAGGAGCAGCTGGTATGGCGGTACTCACAGCATGCTGAGACTTGGGAAACATGAGCAAATGAATCATCTAGAAGTAGATATACGCACTTGGTTGTTTCTTGCATTGCTAGCATTTTTGTATGCAGAGCTATGATCGCAGGTCCTCCACAACAGCCTCCCCGGAGATGTATTGCACTTTAGAAGCTGTCTAGAAGGTTTAGCAGGTGGGGTAGGTTCTGAAACCAGTCGAGTGCGCTTAGAGGGGGGCTCATGAGAGGTGTGCGACTTCTTTGTGCATTTGTGAGGCATTTTTCCTAGAATGGAAATGGGGAAGAATTGAGGAAGAAAAGCGAAAGATGGGACATGTTATATATCCTAAAGTTGATGACAAATAGATCTCTTATAAATTGTGTCAGATGACTTCAAATACAGAGCTGAGGGATATCTTCGCCAATATTATCCTTGCATCTTCTGTCCTACATCAAGAGAGCTTCAAATTATGTGGGGCAGGTACTCTACTGCAAATGAAGAGCTCGAATGCCTGGAAGTCGAACTGACCAAGCTGTGGCCGAATCTGATAGAGGTATCAGATTCACATGTTTTGGACGAAGGTGGAGATTCTATGTTATGGGAGTTACAAGAGGCAGAGGTTTTAGACCCAGAGGTAACCAGTGTATGGGGAACAGTGATTACACGGGAAGACAAACCTAGCGCCGGTGATCTATGGGGAATCCCTGTAATGCTGGAGGCACCTCCTGGTGGGCTAATGTGGAAGAACCCCACAGTTAGGAGCCAGTTTTCACCTGTGAAACGCAAAAGGAAAAGCAAGGGTCCAATTGAAAAGCATACCAAGGAATTCAATCGCTCAGAGCCACTGGTTTCTGGGAGCAACAGCAATAATTTGAATGACTGGGGTGGCCCTGAGCAGCAGGTGGGATTCAACAATCACACTGCATTCTGGAGCTTGGGTGTCGCCCATCTTGGATCTATACTTGACCAACAAACTGCCACTCTGGTTCCAAGCAACCTAGCTGATTCAGACACATATGATGACTATATTGAAGCTGTGAACGGCGAAGCGATGACATTCTATTAGCTGTCGAAAACGATTTTCTTTGTGCAAGGCTGGGACCAAGCAAATTCACAAGGCACTGTGAGTACTTACTCTTTCTCTCTACAAAGCTAAGATCCTGAACTTGCAATGTAGCAAATTTGGTACCATCTGAAGACGAAGCAGCAGAACTCCACATTAATTGGAGTTTGTAGATGTCCCGAGTATTGTTTAGGAGGCAGAAACAAATGTGTACACAGCATTTTTATTTCTGAATTTCATGACAAGAAGTTCCCTAAGGACGAAGTTCTAAATGTTCCTCAGTTGTGTGAGAAATATATATCTGAAAGCGAGTGTCCTGATCTGATCATTTTTTGAATAGCTATCGAAGATTTTAGCTGACCTATTATTGCAAGGCACACGAAGGGAATACTTTAGGGGACTGGTACATTCATTGTTTCCGTTCTAACTCCTGGAAAGAAAGAATTGAGTAGCCTTGCCATGGTGACTTACGAAGTTGAAGCTAATGGATTTGGTACCTGGGAATGCTCTCAGGACCCAGGAGGAACCAGATGTGTGCATTTTTCCCCTGCAAGAGCGATTATAATGCATGTTCTGAAGATCAACATTGAAGATACAGAGGTGGAATCGAAGCCTGAAGAGAAGGGTTCTCAAGGGAAACATCTTGGTAAGGTAACATTTCACTGAAGATTAGAGGAAAAGTGATCTGACAAACTTAACAGACATCCCTACAAAAACTGAACATTCTATTTTGTATATTCTATGGCTGCCTCCTGTCTGGGCTCGTATTGCAGCAGATCCTATCAATAATTCGGTGGGAGGGTTAATGGAAGGGATGGTAATCTTGCTGTCCTCTTCGAGTATGTGTTACTGTAGTGAGAATTGTTCAAATGCATATAATGACACCAAGCCAAAGAAACTCAAGAAAGCAGTCATCTATGGATTGAATGGGATGACCAATGTCTTATTGGAGCTTCAAAAGTGTCCAGACTGCCAAAAGCGCTTCATTGGTCCGGATTGCAGCAACCTGCGTGTATTCAACCATGATAATTCTGCATTATTCACTCACGAACTTTTGGATGATTACATCGGTCTCTTCACAGCTTCGGAGACTCCTTTTGTTGCATACGTTGAGGCTACCAACCAAAGATATAGATCCAATGGCATGGCTGAGTCTGTCTCCGAGGATGGGTTCAGGGAGGCATGGTTTGAGTATGCGAAAATACTGCATTTTCAATCTGACATGCAGTGCTTGCAATGTGGTCCCTCACCAGAAGACATGATATGGGATGGAGTATCACTCTCATTTCAATCTAAAAAGATCGAATCCATGTTCAAACCACCAACTAAAACAGCTAAAGAGTCGATCATTAGAGATAAAGCACAATATCTGTCACAGCAGCAGTGCATCCCAGGATTGAGCACTGTGACTGTGGTTACAGGCATTATGGAAAGGCCCAGAATTGGTAGCAAGCATTACCTCTAGAGTCAATGAGGAGCCAGACTTGCTGGTGGAGGGTGATGATGTGGACAAAGACAATGAAGATGGGAGAACAGTTGGAATAACTGAACAGAAAGAGAAGGATCAGAGAAAGCAGAAGAAAGAATTTGAGCAGAAGATCCAGTTGCTAGAAATACTGCCACTCATAGAGGAAAGTTTGAAGGGCGTAGATGCTGGTATGGAGGGGATTTTCCAGAAATACTTCAGAGTTACAGCTAGGTTGAATAAGCTAGTAGCGCCGGACTATTACCAAGATCTCTTCATAATGGGGTGTATTTCATTTCTGCTACAATTTCTTATCCTCCAGTAAAATACTTACATATCATTTAGATCAGTGCCGCTGAGTCAGTGGTCCAGTTTGTGAATCAGACTGGAGTAGAGATGTTACAGAAATTTTTAGATTCCCATACAGAAGATAATTGGTTGGACCTTTGTGACATACCTGCAATATACCATGCGCTGCGAGGGGAACGAGTTGCTCTGGGAATGTACTCAGCCAATTTGCTCTCTGTCTGCAAATTTGTCCTAGACAGATCAACAGAAGTTCTAAAATGATTGAGCGTTCATGAACCGTTGGGTAAGATTGATATCGTTGAGAAACTGGATGAATGGATGAAGGTGAGCACCTAATGAATGGATGAAGGTGAGCACCTAATGAATACCTAAATTGCAATAGCACACTGATGGGAGTAATTAAAGACTGGAGCTTACTATAGTATGCCATCCATTCATCACCACCCCCACTATCCTGGACTAAAACACGATCAGAAAAAAAATATCAGTACTGACCAAGGAGCCAAGTGTAATAAGTACTATGACTCTTACAGCCTAAAAACGCTGACCGGAGGGATAATGGTGGCATGGTGCACACACAGCATCTGCTACGGTTTTCACTGTATTGAAATGGGCGAGGGTCGAAATGACGTCTTCTCTGTGCTGGTGACATGGTGGGAAAAGGCCCCCAAGAGAGTGGTTTACAACTTTGCTTGTGCCCTGGGTCCTTATTGCATGACCAGGGAGCTGGAATTTTTCGCTTGCACCCTCTTTCTGATTGACAAGTTTCACTGCACTGGGCATATGAAATGCTCACCAGCTTGCTTTCTAAAGATGTACAAAGGTTCAGATCCTCTTGTGGAGAACCTCAATTCGAGCACAGCAGAGTGCAGGAACAGTGGCCTGAAAAGAATCAAGAAGTCAGTGAGTTACATGATGCAGGAAAGTGCCATCATATACACTAAAGTGTTCCTCAGCATTTGGAACCGTATATGTATCCAGGCTTTGGAGAAAGGACATGTCTACAGCTGAAGAGTTACCTTATAATGTATTTTTGGCGTAGTTGAAGTCAATATAAATAGAGCACAACAAAATTTAAGATCTCAGGTTTGGCCATTGATTGTCGGATCATTATATCGATCAACGGATCAGAATTGATGAAAGTTTTAAAAATAACTTGTGTACAGCATTTGGATCAATAACAAGAAGATTTAACATAGGAGTTGAATAAACTTTGTGCTTACCATGGAATCTCACTTGACATCGCCTCGTTCTTGACTTGACTCTAATCATGTACTTAAGGTTGTGCGGTTGGCATAGATGTGAGCTCACTTGCTATTGAAGATCACCGACCTTAGCGCAGAACCCGAGCCAACTGCACCCAAGGGCGTCAACATAAAACATAGAGTATTAATATGTTAATACAACTTGCTGTAATCCTGTAATTTTATTCACTTCTGTAACGGTACTAATAAAATTACTCACATGAATCTTATTAATCTGAAATGCTCTCACCTGAGATCTTTCACTTGAATTGTTGTGTGTAAATATTTGCTTTCATTGAAAACTAAGGTAATTCACCAAATATAGGTCATTTATTCAACCACTGACGATCAACCCCAAGCGCATTATATCCTCCACACTACACACTATATCAGATGGCTAAACTCATGGTCAGAAAGAGTAAAGTGGTCAGGAAACAGGTAAGTATATATGGCTATCACCAGTAAAGCAGCTCTAATCCGATAGATGTATAGATTGACCCTAGTCTCACCTTGCAATTGTCTTGTGGGCTAAATAACTATGGATTCCCATATCTCGTTGTTAGTCTAGTAAACCTTCTAAATCTGACTTTCCCTTATGGCTGGTTGACAGCTACACCAAGCGATTTGAGTATGAAAGACAGGGGAGTACATGACTTGGAGGAAGGCAGTCGTGCATCATTTATACAGAGGTTTTGTGGGGGAAGATGTGAGTATTTAATTCATTATGCATGCATCCATATTCATGAGTTTTAGTCTGTTCAATTTCTGTACACAACACCCAGGGGCACACTTGTTCGTTCAGCAAATTGCTGTGATATCATGACAGAAGACGAGTGGATTAGAGATTCTTTTGACACTTACGGAGATTTTGACGACACTCGAAAGATTATTGTAGACATCCCGTGGCCGTGTGTGGAGTATGACTAACTCCGGCATTCATATACTGTTATATTAATTTCATAATTTTCATTGCTTTGGTCTGGCATAGTGATGAGTGAGGAATTTATTACATGTACAGAATACAGTACTATCTAAAGTATATACAACATCCTCACTTTAGTTTTCAACCTCCTACCACTCCCTATCCTACAACTTGATATCCCCACCTCCTCCCTTTGCTTGACTACAGGCCAACTCGCACTCTGGACACCAAAAATGTCTCCGCCCTTGCTTCTCAACGCCACTTTCCAAAGTACTAGCATCAGACATCCTATCCCACCCTTGCCACTTCCCACTGTCCTGCTGCTGCAGAATAGACGTTCTAGACATTCCCACTCTCTCTTTGTGCTTGCTCACCTGGATAATATTCCCATCCTGGACATCATAGACAGATTTGTCTCTCATGGCTTGCTCATATGCTCACCTATTTAATCAAAAATATGAGAATGTCCTATTCATCCACACCAGCTTTCACCCCATCCCAACCCTCCTTCTGGCTCGTTCATCTGCTCATCAGCCCATCCAACAATTAATGGACATCCTTAACCCCAAGCCACTTCTGCCTCCATCCTCTCCATTTATTCTCACTTGCTCACCCGCCCACTGCCTCACCCAGCAATCAGAGGATGTTGTATTCATCTACGGTGTCTCTCACTCTCATCTCTACCCTCATTCAGGCTTGCTCACCCGCTCACTTTCCCATCCAACAATGGACGGACGTCGTATCCACTCATGCCGTGTCTATCCATGTCCCTAACCTTCTTCCTGGCTTACTCACTCACTCGCCACCTCATTCAACATTGGTGGACATTCTATCCATCTGCAGCACCTCTCAACAACCTCTCCCATCTAATGTGACCCTATGGGTTGAATGTGTTGGGCAAGGAGGAAGATTGGTGAGGGGAAATATTGACAACGAAGAGGGCGCATTTTCTGAAGTCAGTGAAGATGTGAAGGTCAAGGGATGCAGTGCAGTCAGCAATAAATGAGTAGGAGAGTGTGGGGGAGACAATGGAGCAGAAGACCGGCCCACATCCTCTTGTAGGGAGGGGCATGCGGACTTGTAGAACAGAAATGTCAAACGATATCCTTGAAGGGAGGTAGTAACGACACCATAAAAGATGAGAAAATAGAAAGGGAGGAAGGCATTGAGGAGGAAGGAGTTGAGGAAGAAGAAGTTGATCAGGACAGAGGTGAGAAGGACAGAGATAAGGTGGGAGGAAATTGCCCTTCAAAGAGCATAGACCAAACATGGTAAAGTGGCCTAACATGGTAAGAAAGTTGCACAATGTTTCATGAAATGTCACTGGTTGTCCAATAGCATAACTGCAGAGTAATTAACAGCATAGGGCTGCCACCCGTAACCGTCTTCCAGGTTGACAGTAATGGGTTGATGGTTTAAGACCCAAAACTGTCAGCCATCAGGAATAGACATAGACAGGACGGGTAATTGCTGTTTCAAACCGTCATGTGACGGCCTGTTACCATTGAAGGGATGGTTGGCAGCTCTAGAACAGCACTGGCACATAGTTATGCATATCAGGATACAATAGGTTATGATGAGACAACATTTTGGGAGGGAGACTGTGCAGTAAGGTAGTGAAGATTCTTGTTGTACTGTATGCAATGTATTGTTGTTATTTAAATGTTATCAGAGTGGCAGGATTTGGGTTGGTCAAATGTTATTTAAGTGAGTAGCAGGATTTGGGAGACTCAACTATTTATGCAATTCCAATGTTGTTCTTGTTGAATAGCAGGATTTCTGCAACTCAAATATAGCTTAATTGGGTAGGAGGATTTGTGTAACCGAAATATAGATCAATTGGGTAGCAGGATTTCTGCAACTCAAATATAATTCAACTGGGTAGTAGGATTTCTGCAACTCAAATATAATTCAATTGGGTAGCAGGATGTCTGCAACTCAAATACTATCCAATTGTGGAGCAGGATTTCTGCTTCAAACACTATTCAATGGAGGAGTAGAATTTCTGCAACTCAAATATAATTCAATTGGGTAGCAGGATTTCTGCAACTCACATACTATCTAATTGAGGAGCAGGATTTCTGCGACTCACATACTATCTGATTGAGGAGTAGGATTTCTGCAACTCAAATACTATTCAATTAAAGAGCAGGATTTCGGCAACTCACCTATAGCTTAATTGGGTAGCAGGATTTCTGCAACTCAAATATAGCTTAATTGAGTAGCAGGATGTCCACAACTGAAATGTAGCTTAATTGGGTAGCAGGATTTCTGCAGCTCACATACTATCTAATTGAGGAGCAGGATTTCTGCAACTCACATATAGCTTAATTGGGCAGCGGGATTTCTGCAACTTACCTATAGCTCAATGGAGCAGCAGGATTTCTGCCACTCAAATATAGCTCAATGGAGTAGCAGGATTTCTGCAACTCAAATACTATTCAATTGAGGAGTAGAATTTCTGCAACTCAAATAATATTCAATTGAGGAGTAGGATTTCTGCAACTCAAATACTATTCAATTGAGGAGTAGGATTTCTGCAACTCAAATACTATTCAATTGGGTAGCAGGATTTCTGCAACTCAAATACTATTCAATTGAGGAGTAGTGTTGGAGATTAATCTGGCACTTACTAGAATATTAGTAATTGTCTTAGTAATACACAGTAGATAATTGTAGTATATTCTAGATACATTAGTTAGAGGTATATAAACTGTAGATACAGTAGACTACACCCCATGGATTTGTAACCTACAGCCTAACAGCTCAGTACCTAGTGCATATTTCTACAACAAGTAGCATTTCTGCAACTGAAATACTATTCAATTGGGTAGCAGGATTTCTGCAACTGAAATACTATTCAATTGAGGAGCAGGATTTCTGCAACTCAAATACTATTCAATTGAGGAAGCAGGATTTCTGCAACTGAAATACTATTCAATTGGGTAGCAGGATTTCTGCAACTGAAATACTATTCAATTGAGGAGCAGGATTTCTGCAACTCAAATACTATTCAATTGAGGAGTAGGATTTCTGCAACTGAAATACTATTCAATTGAGGAGCAGGATTTCTGCAACTCAAATACTATTCAATTGGGGAGTAGGATTTCTGCAACTGAAATACTATTCAATTGGGTAGCAGGATTTCTGCAACTGAAATACTATTCAATTGGGTAGCAGGATTTCTGCAACTGAAATACTATTCAATTGAGGAGTAGGATTTCTGCAACTGAAATACTATTCAATTGGGTAGCAAGATTTCTGCAACCGAAATACTATTCAATTGGGTAGCAGGATTTCTGCAACTCAAATACTATTCAATTGAGGAGCAGGATTTCTGCAACTCAAATACTATTCAATTGAGGAGCAGGATTTCTGCAACTGAAATACTATTCAATTGAGGAGTAGGATTTCTGTAACTGAAATACTATTCAATTGAGGAGTAGGATTTCTGTAACTGAAATACTATTCAATTGGGTAGCAGGATTTCTGCAACTCAAATTCTATTCAATTGAGGAGCAGGATTTCTGCAACTCAAATACTATTCAATTGAGGAGTAGCATTTCTGCAACTCAAATATTATTCAATTGGGTAGCAGATTTCTGCAACTGAAATACTATTCAATTGAGGAGCAGGAATTCTGCAACTCAAATACTATTCAATTGAGGAGTAGGATTTCTGCAACTCAAATAGTATCCAATTGAGTAGCAGGATTTCTGCACTTCAAATAGTATCCAATTGAGTAGCAGGATTTTGGCATCTGAAATATTCATTAATTGAGTAGTAGAATTTTTACAACTCAAATATTGTTCAATTGAGTAGCAGGATTTCTACAGTTCTAATATTGTCTAGTTGAAGAGCAGAATTCCTGCAACTGAGATACTGCATGATAGGTGAGTGTATGTATATTTTCAATGTGAAGGAGGGTTTGTAGTAAATGTGAAGGACCTCTACCTCCAATGTACAAGGATGTCTTAGTGGTAATGTGAAGGACACCTTGGCAGTAATGTACAAGGCAGTTTAGGCAATTTCAAAGTCCTGGCTATCCGTACATACCAGTGCTATTTATCACCACTATGGTACACATACCAGGATTATTTATGATCACTATGATATACATACCAGAGTTATTTATGACCTCCCTGGTATATGGAGTTTATATATCAGAGCTATTTATGATCACTATAGTACACATACCTTTGACTATCCTGGTATGTGCAGTAGATATACCAGTATTATCTATGACCAGTGTGGTACATATACCAGTGCTATTTATGACCACCCTGGTATATAGGCTTTACATACCAATGTTATTTATGTGCACTATGGTACATATACCAGTACTATTTATGACCTCTGTGGTACACATACCAGTCCTATTTCTAACCATCTAGCATGTGCAGTAGATATACAGCTGCTATGTGTGGCTATGAAATTTATTTTGTTGATTTGGTTGCAAAGTGCTTGTTCTGAAAAGCCCTGAAAAAATGTAATACAATGATACTACTTATATGGTCACATTATATTTCTGAGGCAAGGAAATGCAAAATTGGTTTTTGGCAGCCACCTCTTATTAAAATTGGGGTGATGTACCATCATAAACATACCATGAACATACCACAGACATACCATGAACATACCATGAACATACCAGGGACATACCATGAACATACCAGAGACATACCATGAACATACCAGGATTGGCATACCACTGGTATGTCCCTGGTACTTGACCTTGATGGTCAACAAAAACATATAATTCATAGACCCTAGGGGTGTACTAAAAAGGGGTGACTTAAGTGGAATAGTTAATGTTAATGTCCTATAAACTCACTTTCCCATGATAGTTAATCCCTGTGTTCCTTGTACACTCACTTCCCACAATAGTTAATGCTAATTTTCCCTGTACACTCACTTCCCACAATAGTTAATGCTAATTTTCCCTGTACACTTACTTGCCACAATAGGTAATCTTAATTTACTGTATACACTCACTTCCCACAGCAATTAATCTTAATTTCCCCCATTACCACAATGGCTAATCCTATTTTCTTCTGTAGACCTACTTCCCACAATGATTAATCAGCAGTAAAATAAACAACTTCATGCTGTCAATTACCTCAATTTTGGCCTGTTTTCACTTGAAACACATCTAAAAATATTTTTTCACTTTGTTTTAGATAAGTCAGCTCAGAATTGGATCAACAATACTTGTTCAAAATTTTAGCTTAATTGAAGCACAATTGAGCCCACAGGGGGCTAATCATCAAACACACATCATCTGTCATCAGACACTAAGAAGGGGACAATGATGAGCAATGTTTGTCAGTGCTGACAAATACCTTATTGAAGCAGCATATATTTTCCTAAGTGTCACATACTGTTTTAAGCAGTGTGTACCTTTTTAGCCAATGTGTACTGTTTTAAGTGATGCATATCTTGCTAAGTGTTGCTTAAGTGTTTCAAAGGGTTAGCTGACCTTTCAAACTCCAACCATTAAACCATCAATTCTCATGCCTCATCCCATACACTCCCATCACTCTTACATCCACTGTTACATTCTATTTAGATCACTAGAAATGAGAATACCACACAATAGTAGTACATGTTTTGTATTTGATCTTTTATTAATTAGATGCTTGTAACATATGCTGCAGTGTACAATAACAGATATTAAATACATACATAGTACATGTGTTTTCCTCACCTTTTCCATGCTTGTAGCACACCTTATCTGCATATCTCTCAGTATATATATAGTAATAGTTAGTCATATTATTCTGTAGTCTTTAGCTGTTCATTTTCACCACCAAAAGTAAATGCTCTATACTCCTCATTTCTTCTCTCTTAAGTTGATAGTTTGCATGTTGACCTGAGCACTCTCCAGTATAGATTCTGTTGACATGCCTGACAATTAACATAAAATTCTAGAAAAATGTGATTCAGCTTGATGCAAGAGTTCAGCACTATAAATATATTTTTAGCTTGATGCTGGATTTCAGCGTGGTAAAGATATTGGAGATTAGTATTGATAGATTTATTCTTAGATGAGTGCTGAATTTCAGCATGATGAATATATTTTTAATTTGGTTCTAAATTCCAATACTATATATTTTTAGCATGGTGTTGAATCCCAGCATGATGGAGTTTTGGTGCTGTTATTCAGCATATTATAGTTTGATGTGGAATTTCAGCATGAACACTGTTTTTTTTTCTCATGCTGAAATCCAGCATACAGTCGAACCCCTCTTAACCCATACTCCTTATACCCCATAACCCCTCATACCCCATAAAATTTTGGGGATCCCAACTTAGTAGGTGGGGATTTCAGAGCCATAACCCATAATTATGTGGAACCCAATAACCCATACAATTTTGGGCAAAAAACCCATAAATTTTCAGCATGGTGGACACATGAGAACAGGGTCAACAAGGGCAACTGAGCTTAATTGAAGGAGTAAATGACAGTTTACAGTCATAAATACATATGCTGCAATGTTTTTTTCCTTTTTCAATCCGTTACTTAGCAACTACATGTACAGATGTAAATATGTGTACAACAATGTTTTTTTTTGCATTCCATTAGTGACTACATTTCCAACATCCTTGCTTGACACCATGGCTCTAAAACCTCTCGACATTCTGAAGAAAGGCCTCACAAATTTACAGAAAGATGTAAAAGGGCATAAAGACGAACTTGAGGCACAGCTAGCCCAAAAGAAATCCATCTCATCTTTAGATGAGTGCTGGCTTGACAATGAAGCTAATGTCATAGATGAACAGCTTGTTATTGATGGGTTAGAAAAGGCCTCCAACTTTGAAATGGCAGTAGCACACCTGGATGAAAAGAGGAAATGAATTGTAAAGAAGTTGAGAGAGTTAGCAGGCGACCTTGTCAAAGTAGCAGGAAGAAAGTGAAAACATAAATTATCCTTCTATTTGTCCAGCCAGAGCCATATTAATATACTTCTTGCAGGCGATGAGAAAAAACTAAAGGAAATCTCAAAAGCATCAGAGAAACCAGCTCTAACTCTGGTGTTTGTAAAAAAAGAAAATGTGACATTAGCTCAGAGAATTGAGATTCTTGATTGGCATCATAAGAATGGCCAAAGTCAGGAGGCCACTGCTCAGCATTTTGCACCTATTTATCCTAATCTCAAGTTGAAGCAACCATTAGTCTCAGCTTGGTTGAAACAGGAAGCCAAATGGTGTGATCAGGCATCAGAAAGTCTTGGTGAAAGTGACTGATTGGCAAAACAGGCTTGACAGACAGAGCACCCACAGGTTAATGAGATGCTGGAGCTCTGGGTGATGAAAGTGATGGGAGATAATCTTTTATTGACTGGAGAGGTTTTGCAGCAGAAGTGGAAAAGATTTGCTGATATGATTGGAATTCCTGACAATGAACAGCTCATTCTAAGCAATGGATAGTTAGCAAGGTTTGAGCAGAGAAATGGATTAAAGGAGTTCAAGTGTCACATTGAAGCTGGCTCCATGAATTTGAGCACTGTAGAGCAGGAGAGAAGACAGATGCAGGAGATACTTTCTTGGTACCTGTTGCATGATATATTCAATATGGATGAGACAGGTTTATTCTATGGGTATGTACTTGTATTAAACTATGCTTTTCAGTACTGAATACATGTCCAGAATGCCTCCAGATAGAGGATTGGCTGATTGGCAACAATCAGGTGTGAAAGCAAAGAAGGTGCAATTGACTTACACCTTCACAACAAATGCCAATGGCTCTGAGCCTTCGTAATTGGCAAGGCTAACAAACCAAGGGCCTTCCAAAAAAAGACAGGAGCTCAGTTGGGGTTCTATTATTGAAATAACACAAAGGCATGGATGACTGCACACCTTGATCAAGAATGGATTCATGCATGGGATCAAGAGCTTGTTGCACAACAACAAAATATCTTGCTCTTTCAAGATAACTTCTCTGGCCACATTGTTCTTGACAACCTCCATAACATTAGGGTTGAAAACTTTGAGCCCAATCTCACAGCACATGTCCAGCCACTTGATCAGGGGATTATTCATTGCTTCAAAGCCCATTACCACACCAAATTCATTGAATGTGCTATTCATTGTTATGACAAAGGCATTACTCCATCTGAAATCTACAGCATCAATCAACTTCAAGCTATGCAGCTTGCCAATGCTGCATGGCTTGAGGTGGACACTACCACCATTTGTAACTGCTGGCACAAAGCAGGAATCTTACCTGCAGTACCTAAACCCTCAAGCTCCTCTATTCAGCCATTGATGCCCATCTCTTCTCTTATTCATTCCAAAGCAACCAATCCTGCCACACAGGCAGAGAAGTTGGTTGAAGGTGCTCTTGACACTTTGGTATCCACAGGTGTGCTTCAGACCAGAAACAGGATGGATGTTGAAAGCCTGCTTAATCCCATAGGCAAAAACCAGGTTATAGATGAGGTAACAGACAAAGAGATCTTTCAAGCAGTCATGGATGCAATCAATGCTTGGGAGAAAGCTGAGCTGCACAGAGGGGATGACATAGATGATGACAATCCTGTTGAGCCTCAACCAAGCACTTGAGAGGTTTCTACAGGTGGCATCATTGATCAACAAGTACATCAATAACCTAGATGATCCTGTCACTTGCAAACTGGAGACCATTTTAGAATCATTCAGCCATCAACTCCACTTGGATAGAACTAATGTGATGAGAAGTACCACTTTGACTGATTTTTTCCATCACACTTAGTCTTTACTCACTGTAGTGCTACAAATTTAATATTTGTTTAATAATTAATATTTTTGATCTATTTTTAGCAATACCCATAGCCCATAACCCCTCATAACCCATACTTTGAGCTGACTACAAAGGTGTGGGTTATGAGGGGTTTGACTGTATTATGGTTTGGTGTGGAATTTCAGCATGAGAACTGTTTTTTTTTCTCATGCTGAAATCCAGCATATTTATGGCTTTGGTGCTGAAATTCAGCACCATATTATTATTGAGGATGAGCAAGCCTCCCACACAGGTGATGGAAAATGCAAAGGGCTGTTTACAGTAAATGCAAAGGACCCTCTAGTGAGAATGCAAAGGACCTTTTGGCTGTAATGTACTTGTGCCACACAAAAGTGATGGTGTGACAACATTTTTCTCACAATTCTCATGCTCACCTTCTGCCATTGTATTCAATATTCAGCAAGAACATCCCTACCAAATGCCCAAATACAAAGTATAAGAGTATATTAGACAGTCCTGAGAATGCTGTTATCAACTTAAAAAAAATCTGTGTGACTACCTATAGTTGTAATAATAGCACAAACATATTAAGCATGTATCTGATATGTTTATTCACTTCTTCAAGAGATAATTGCTTCCAAGCCACTACAATTGTCACTTTAAACTACTTGGAAGTATTTTAAGTATGCCTGGGCACATGTGAAATGAAAATTTTGCCCATGCTGAATGGATTCTATAAGATTAGAGTAAGAAATGATATTGGATGAGAAAATGCCTAGAATCCCATTCTTGATTAACTGCCACTTTGCTATCTTGCTTGTATATGGCTGGGTGCAATATCTTGCAAAATTAAATCAGTTGATATCCTGTGCATGTTCAGCAGAATAATTCACCTGACCATACACTAGCAAGGTGGAAAAGTGACAGTTGATCAATAATAGGATTCCAGCTGTTTTCTCATCCAATATCATTCCTAATCTTATAGAACCCATTCAGCATGGGCAAATTTTCATTCCACATGTGCCCAGGCATACTTAAAATACTTCCAAGCAGTTTAAAGTGACAATTGTAGTGGCTTGGAAGCAATTATCTCTTGAAGAAGTGAATAAACATGTCAGATACATGCTCAATATGTTTGTGCTATTATTACAACTATAGGTAGTCACACAAATTTTTTAAGTGGATAATAGCATTCCCAGGACTGTCTAATATACTCTTATACTTTGTATTTGGGCATTTGGTAGGGATGTTCTTGCTGAATATTGAATACAATGGCAGAAGACAAGTGCGAGAATCATGAGAAAAATGTTGTTGCACCATCACTTTTGTGCAGCACAAGTACAAGGCAGTTAAAGCATTTTTGAAGTGCTGGCTATTCACTTACTGTTCATTGATTTATGACATTCAGTTAATGATTAAAGAGCAGTAATTTACGGCCCCCCATGATTCCACTAGGAATCCTTCTTCATTCCTAGGAATCCACATTGATTCCTAGTAACTTACTATATTGAAATAGTTTCTTTTATATCTATTGAATAAATCAGTAGAAATCTGACCAAATCCGACCAAATCTGAACAAATTCAACAGTACAATTGTACAAATAAATACAAACAAGTTATATGATAACAATTATACAAATTAATAAATAAAATCAGGAAAAATCAGGAAAAAATGATTAAAAATAAGTAGAAAATAAATAGAACCAGACATGTACAAACAAGTACAAAAAATGGGCAACAATATCAACTTTTATTAATAATGCAATAAAAATAAAAATAATGAAAAATTAATCAAACAAATAAGTACAAATAAATACAAATAATATCAACTTTTAATTAATACTTTTTATATCAATAGTAATAAAGGCATAAAATTTTGATAAAATTATAAAAAACTAAGATACTATTGAAAATAAATTAAACATATATAAATGAAAATTATAATTGAAACATTGTAAAATTAGAACAATTATCTACTATTAGAACACATCCTCTTCATTATCTGTGCTATTATCATCATCATCATCATCATAATTCTTTTTTCTTTTTTCCATTTTTATAACTCATTTAGCCTTTTTCCTTTTAATATCCTCTTGTTTCTGAATAACATATTTTGTGTGATAAAAGAGCATAGTATGTATAAACCAGTTGAAGTTGCTCTGAGTCATTCTCTTCAAAATGGATTCAAAACCACCCAACCATGAATTAAGCTGTTCACAAGCCTTTAAGAAGTATGATCAGTTTGAAAATTTTCAAATAAATATCATACTTACTTGAGTATTGAAAGCTCTTTTAGCAACAACATTATTATTTTTATCTCTTTCTCCAACAACCAAATTTGGAGCAGAACCATTGCAGGAGCTGGATTACACCATAAACAGCAGAGATAATCATCAACATGATGATTTTTATAATGATGTGCATCAACAATAGCTTGTGTTGTTTTTTTCCATAAGCACTCCCAGTCACCATTAACAACAGCAGAATGTAAAACCAAGCATGCTTTATCAATACAAATATAAGCAGGTCTTGATTCTTCAATTGGATAAAGTTCTTCCAACCATGAAAGTATTTTTGATTGGGATTCAGATTTATCAAATTTAGTTCAAGCAATTACAACTCCACAAGGTGCACATACAGTTTCAACACAGTAAAATTTTCCAGCACTAAAGTAATTTTTGGATTGTATAGGCTCTTGAGCAGGCATATCATGAGGTTGATGAGGTCTTTCTATATTTGATTGCCATGCTGTACCTTCTCCAGGATAACAAAGCATTCTTCTGACTCCAATTAAATTGTCTCTGTTATGACTTGACTTATATTGATTCCACTGAGACATATGTTGCCTATGCTAGAGTATTTGGCTCTTTGGGAAATTACATTCTTGAATATGACATTTAGGACCATGTTGTAAATTATGTACAGCACAAAAACTCCACCATGTAAATTTATAAGATCTGATGTACAATTATTATATGCACAATGTTGTGGACCCATAATGATACCATCCATAACAACCATTTTAACATCAGCATAGTTAACCATTGTATTTTGTGGTTGTATAGAATTGGTCACTATATTATGTCCAAGTGCATTTAATTCAGGATCTTCATTTTGACTTTGAATAGGAGGCACTGCTCTATTATCATCTATACCAACCACAGAAGCTGGATCATTTCCAGTGGCAAAATCTGAAACAGCTTTATATGGCCGAGTACACTCAGAACAAGAATGTGAATCTCCTGCTTTTATTATTCCTTTTTCACCTAGAATTTCAAAAGCTTCTTTTGTAATTTCATCAATATCAAGATTACTGGGAAGTTCAAGATGTTGTCCTGATGTAGCAGAAATTGTTCTAATAGTTTCATGAATAAATGCCTGCCATACTTGATGTTGAGTAATTTTCAAATTTTTATTGCAGTGAGATTTTACACCAAAGCTTCTATTCTGATATTCTGTATATGCTGCAGCAGATCCATGAAAACTGTACATCCCATTTATAATAGCATTTGAAAAACTCAATCAACCCAAGTAGTGGTACCAATTTTAAGATACTTGGCTGAATTTAAATATACATTTTGTCAACATTTAGAAGCATTTTCAGCTAAATCTGGATTTTTTGGAATATGCTCATGATCCTGTAAGTGACACTCCACCATGGGTATACATAGAGTCCATGTATACTCCTTAAAGTCTACATATACTCCATGTATACTCCATGTATACTCCTTA
>JASFCW010000014.1:0-28742 GCA_036936985.1 Crucibulum cyathiforme
CTGAGAACTAGGTAACTAGAAATAGATAAACTGAGGAGATAAAGAGTATTAACCAGAACAAGGTAAGACTGGAAGTCCATGAGTGACAAGTGGTGAAGTGAGTCAAAGGGCGGAGTTGTGTGTGAGTGGTGCAGAGTTTGTGATAGCATGCAGAGTTGTGTGCTGAGGCATGGATATAACAACAGGAGATGGGGTGGATGGGCTGGGATTGTTGCCATTATGAGAGGTAGGGATTAATGGGCTGGGGATGTCATTGTTACAGGAGATCAAGTGGATGGGCAAGGAATGGGCTGCACATGTTGTTTTTATGGGGTAATGGGCTGTGCATGTTACTGTTACCAGAGATGCAGATGGATGGGCTGGGAATGGGCTGCACATGTCATTGTTATGGGAGGCACAGGTGAATAGGCCACACATGATGTTGTTATGGGAAGTGCAGGTGAATAGGCCACACATGATGTTGTTATGGGAAGTGCAGGTGAATGGGCCACATGTGATGTTGTTATGGGAGGTGCAAGCAAATGGGCAGGTGATGGGCTGAGCATGTCACTGTTATGGGAAGTGAGGGTGGATGGGCTGGGGATGCACTCAGCATGTCATTGCTAGAAGAGTCAGGGGTGGATGCACTGGGAATGGGTGGGGCACATTGATGTTACGGGAAGCAGGGTGAATGGGCCACACACATTGCTGTTATGGGAAGCAGGGTGAATGGGCTGTGCATGTCATTGTTACAGAAAGTGGGTGAATGGGCCACACACATCATTGTTATGGGAAGTGGGGTGAATGGGCCATGCACATCACTGTTATGGGAAGTAGGGTGAATGGGCTGCACACATTGTTGTTATGGGAAGTGGGGTGAATGGGCCACACACATTGTTGTTAGGAGAATCAGGGTGAATGGGCTGTGCATGTCATTGTTATGGGAAGTGGGGTGAATGGGCCATGCACGTCACTGTTATGGGAAGCAGGGTGAATGGGCCAGGTACATTGTTGTTATGAGAAGCAGGGTGAATGGGCCATGCACATCATTGTTACAGGAAGCATGGTGAATGGGCCATGCATGTCATTGTTATTGGAAGTCGGGTGAATGGGCCAGGTATGTTGTTGTTACAAGAAGCAGGGTGAATGGGCCACGCACATTGTTGTTACAGGAAGCATGGTGAATGGGCCATGCATGTCATTGTTATTGGAAGTTGGGTGAATGGGCCAGGTACGTTGTTGTTACAAGAAGCAGGGTGAATAGGCAGTGCATGTCATTGTTATGGGAAGTGGGGTGAATGGGCAGCACATGTCATTGTTATGGGAAGCAGGGTGAATGGGCCATGCATGTCATTGTTGCAGGAGGTGGGGGGTGCAGTGGCCGTTGGGCCCATTTTCACTACATGAGGCAGGGAGGGGGTGTGTGATGTTGTTGTGAGCGGGAGTGAGATGACTGCACTTACCAGTGTTGGCACTGGTGATCATGCTGGTGCCACCAGTGTGCTAGGCTCCTAGGGTGCTCCTATCACTGGTGCTGTGGATGAGGAAAGTGGGTGAGCATGGACAGAGTATAATTACACACCTGTGTTGCTTTGTGTAATTCTCAGCTGATTCGTCATTGGTGAGGGCTCGGTTTGGGACCAAGAGAGGTGTTGGATGTGGTGCCAATAGTCTTCATGTGTCATTGGCAGCTGCAGTGAAGATGGTGGTGAGGAGGAGGTGAGTGGTGGCAATAGCAAGAGGCATAGTGACAGTGGGAGGGGTGAAGGAGATGTGGGAGCAATGAGTGTGTACATCAATAACAAACCATCATGAGTATGCCACATGCCATAGTCACATGACAGGAAAAGAAGAATGGTATCAATAAGATTGATGCCTAGATCTGACAACAGCTCTATGGCTCAGTGGTTATGAACACTGTTGTCAGAATGCTTACTTAATATAAATATGCCATCAGTTCAATTCCTTGCAGTGGCATTTAGTTGTTTTTAATTTTAATGATATATTAAGCATCAGTAGTGTATATTCCATGGAATATAAGGAATGTCTGGAAGGAATCCTTGGACTCATTCCACTTCCATTCCATACTTGTTGTAATAATTAGGAAATAAATGAAATGAATATAAAATATTATAATGAAATTAGTTAATATATTCCACAAGGAATCCACCTGGAATCCATGGATTCCAGGTGGATTCCTTGTGGAAACATGTAGGGTGGTAAAGACCTCTATTGCCTTGGCTTTTTAGGCTGTTGGCAGTCCTTAGATATGTGTCCTTTTTATCCACAATTAAAACATTGTCTCTTTTTCATCATAGAATTGATGTCCATTGTGTTGGGGTCTTCTGCTGGTGCCATCTGTGTTGTTTGGGTCATCATTGTCTGTTTCCATGGTGTTCACTTTGGTGCCACAACTTGGCTTCCAGAGTTTTTAACCTTTCTACTGTTTCTGTTGACATTTTGAAGTTCTCTGTCAAGTTCTAGTGTGTAATCCATATATTGTGCAATAGTCATTGGTGTCCTGGTGGTGACTATTGTTTTTAGTAGGTCAGCATTGATTCCTGCCTTGAATTTGTAGATCAAGGTTTCCTCATTGTAGCTGGTGAGTTGTCCGAGTTCCCAGAACTTCTGGGTGTAGTCTTCTGTGTTCCATTTACCCTGGTACAGCTAGTGATGCAAAAGTTCAGTTCTGAACTTTGGTTCGAACTCAAACCTACTGAACAGAACCATAAGTCCAGTTCAGAATTTGATGCTTGAACTGAACCAAACATAAAGTCCAGTTCAAGGTTCAGAGATTTGAAGAAAATCCTGAACCCATTCGAACCAGGTAAACACTTCATTATGATGAGTGCTAATAATTTTTCTAGATGCCCTGGTTTGTAACTCTTGTGCTGCACATCAACTAATTTACACTAGTCCTCGAGCCAGCCAATGCAAGACAGACACAATGCACAATGACAAGATCATCAAACCTATGGCATCGAAAAAACTAGATTTGTCTTAACAGAATAAAATAATATAAAGCTCAGTCAGAATAGATATTGACTAGATATATTTAGATGTAGCAATACCTAACAGAATAAAATAAGACAAAGCTACAAGAATGACTGGTAAGAGAGAAATGAAATAAGTATGTATGCTATCTAGAAGTCTTGTATGTTGCAAGAAATAATAAAAGGAGTATCTACCAGAAGTGGATTTAAACATACAAATCACTAGTTTCTAAGTTACCAAGTCTGAGTAATGAATACATTGCTAGTTTGTCTAAATAATAAGGGGGTCAAATAGAAGGAGCACTGAGTGGATACTTAAGGGTGGGCAATGTGCAAGACAGTTTGTATTTCCAACATATCTCTCAGTTTAATACTTTCTATATTTGAACTTGCCCTATTTTTTCTATAAAATACAGGTCAGCAGGTGAGTTCAGTATTGTCTCTTAAATAATTTCCACCCTTCTTCATGGCTCCTGCTGAACTTGGCTGTGCTCAGAGCCCAGATGGATCCTTGAAGGATGTGTCTGAGATTCTGTCATTCAATGACAAGGATGAGGATGCACCTCTGCTGCTCCTCCAACACTGCACCCCTTTTTTTCAAGCCAGACACCCACTGCTGCTTTCATCACTGGATCTCATCGCTCTAAAAGGCCTGCCTGCCCCTCTTCATGCCTTCTGGATCCTGACAATATCATGAATACCTCATCAGCCTCAAATTCTGCATCCAGCTGTGGTATCAAGCAAAAAGCATCATCTCCCAAACCAATTTGTTGTGTATCACAGAAGGTTGTTCTATCTGGAAGTGAAGCTGAATCTTTTGATGAAACTCAAGATCAAGAGCCTCCTTGTGATGGCAATACTGACAATGATGAAGTTAGTTTGGCCCAGCCTGCTGCCATAGAATATGACACTCTGAAAGCCATGGCTGATGCTGATCATAAAGTACATATCTTATTTTGGTGATTATTTGATGATATTTTATTTCTAGGCTATTCATGCTAAGGTCAAGGATGATGCAATTGCAGACCTTCGAACAATTTTCCACCATGATAAGGAATACAAAAATTCTGACACAGGAAAGATCCAGAATGGTCATTGGTGCAAGATCTGCAAGTGAGCAGTCTTTATATCATTATTTTCATTGTCTTAATGCAACCATTTTAGAGCCAGTCCCTATATTGACAAAAAGTCAGCCTTTTTTGACTGGGAGTACAAGTTCTCTCTGCATGCATATTGCTCAGTAATCTATTCTGTACTCCCTGGATGTTATAATTAAAACTGAACCTAATTTTCAGGTGGAAAGATCATGTCAAAAAGTATATTGAGTGGTGTACTAGCTTAAATATTCATATGCACCCACGAGCCCTTTCTCAAACAGTGACTAAATTTTCAGATGGGTAAGCTCATTCTCTAACAATTTTATCTTTGTCATTCTCATATTTTAACAGACTTTATCAAACCAACCTAGATGTGTTGTAACCTATGAGCCCAAGCAACCACCATTTACAACTTCAGGACTCTTGGATTATGCTGTTGAGCTTATTGTGTATGAGGATGAAGTATGTGATATTGCTCATATCTGTTTCATTCCAACTTAAAATTATATAGGCTTTTACCCTTGTTGAGAAAGCCCCATTCTGTGGTATTCTTTGTTACTGCTGCCCAGAACACTCTGACAAGGATATCCCAAATCACTGCAAAGTCAGAGAAGAAATCCTTAAACAGGCAGATTGTGTTATTTAAATCATACATGAAAAGTTTAAGGTAAACTATAACTTTTAGATGATGTGAATAGCTTCTAATTTACTTATTTGTTAGCATTTGCCATGCAAAATTTCGTTCACATTTGATGCATGGATGTCAGATCCAGCTGATCCATATCTGTCAATTATGTCTCATTACATTGATGCCTCTCCTGACCACCCAAATGATTGGGAGCTCAGAACTGAACAACTAGCATTTGAACCAATAGAAGGGCATCATAATGGTAAGAATATTGCATCTATTCTTGTAAAAACAGTTGTTCAGTATGAAGTATGTGGGAAGGTATGTTACAAGGTACAACTATTAGTATTTTGAAATCTAGTTTAATTGTAATTGAGGTTGGATGGTTCACTTGTGATGGTGCATCTGTCAATGGTGCAACAATTAGAGAGTTTGAGAAGGAGCTTGATGATAAGGACACTGGGCGGACAGCAGAAGAGCATGATATTCTGTATGTATCATCACTGAATATTTCGAAACTTTAATTCTTATCCTTAATACAGATGCATGGAACATTCACTTCATATTGCATGTAAACATTTCATAGAGGCTGTTGCACCAGCCTCCCCCTCATCCATTTGAAGTAAGATCAAGAGGATGCTTTCAAAATCTCATGAAGTGGATGGCCTTGATCTTGACAAACTAGAGACTGAATTGGTTGGGCTTAATCTTGATGCCATGGATGATATTTTGGAAGGAGATGACAATGCTAGCAATTTCACTGCAGGAGATGCTTTAGGGAAAGCTTTGGCTCTTGTAAAACAGGTTTGTTTTTAATTTCAATGTATGTATATTTAACCTTATTGACTGCTATGAAGATTCAGATGTCTCCTCAAGCAAGAACTTCTTCAAGTCTTCATGCAATCAGGTGGGCATTCAGCCATGTGAGCTCCTTCTTTGGGTGCACATGTGCTGGGCTTCCTTGTACAAGTTTCTAGATCAATTACTGCAGCTGCGCAAGGTATTTATAAATTTTTCACTGTTTAATTAATTAAAACCAAATTTGAAACAATAGGGTATTGATCAGTTTATCCTTCTTGCAGATGCAAGTGACAAGGTCCCAGATCTATCCAAGAACAGAAGCTATGCTGACTTTCAACTATCAAAAAAGGATTGGGATCACATTGAAATACTCCATGATGTTTTAAGATTATGAGAAATCAGTTCACTATTTATGTTAGGCTTATTCTAATATCAAAAATAGGAACCAGCCAATGTCCAGCAGACATTTTCTTGTGAATAGACTCCAACTGTGTGGCAAATTATTCCCTCACTGGAATTTCTCATGAAGTGGTGGGAATAAATGGCTGAGCAGCCACACTACCATGATGTCAAGGAGGTGATTATTGAGGGTGTTCTTAATTTCAAGAAATGGTATCATAAGGTTGATCATACCTCTGATGCATACTTTATCTGCTTAGGTATGTCTCTAATTTGTTGAGGATTGTTTTCTTCTTTTTTTCACATAAATTTTAGTTTTAGATCCAAATGTCAAGGATCTTTATTGCCACCATTGTTGGGAACCAGAGCAGTATGCTGTGGGAATGAAAAGGCTTGAAGAAGTTGTAAGTCTTGTATTTCATTGATTTTATGAATGAGGTATACTTAGTCTTCAATTAGTTTGATGCATACTATATCCCACCTTCCAATTTCACTGAATTCAACTCTGCTGACAGTAATTCAGGTCCATTATTTTTTTTCTCCTTAAAATTCTCTGTAAGTGACACTCCCCCATGGGTATACATAGAGTCCATGTATACTCCATGTATACTCCATATATACTCTATGTATACTCTATGTACACTCCACATGAATTGGTTAAATATTATTAGTTTAACAAGTAATAAAGCATTTGACATAGATAAAATAGTATCAAAAATATTCAAACAAATCAAACTAAACTACCCTTTAATGTCAACCAACTATCTCTTCATCTTCATCACTCTCCTCTGCTCTTAATACAGGATTGTTATTTCTTTTCTTCTGTTGTTTTTTAATAATTTGCTGGGTATGAATAAATAATAATGAATGTGTAGTCCAATTGAAAATTTCAACATTCATTTTATTGATAGATGATTGAAAGCCTCCAATCCAAGCATTCAATTGCTCACATGCCTGTTAAAACAAAACAAAACAAAATAAATATACTAGCAATAAAAATATATCTGACCTGAGTATTAAATGCTTGTTCATAGTGAGGATTTCCTTGCTTATTATTTTCCACAATAGCCAAGTTAGGTGCTGAGCCATTAAGTGGTGCTGGATTGCACCACTTTTAGCAAATATAATCTGTAGTACAATACTTTACCACCCCCCATCCTTCCACCAAAATTTAATGTTATTATTGAATACTTGTATAATCTGTCAATAAAGTAAAAGAAAGGACAAAAAAAACTAAAACAAAAGAAAAAGAATAAAATTAAATACCAAAATAAAAAGAAAGAACAAAATAAAAATAAAAACAAAAAGAAAGAACAAAAAGAAAGAACAGAAATAAAAATAAAAATACAAACAAAAAGAAAGAACAGAATAAAAATAAAAATAAAACAAACTCTACAAGAAGTCCATGTAGTCTATGATGAATTTTACATGAAATATACATGGACTTTACATAGGTAGACTCACAAGGAGTATACATGGATCAGTCCAAAAAAGGAAAGATCCACCTAAAATGTACATGGATTAAGTGGACTCCATGTACATTAAGTATACATAGATTGGGGGAGCACCACCCAAAACAAGTCCATATTAGTGTACATGGAGTGTACATGGAGTCCATGTATACTCTATAAAGTATACATGGACTCTATGTATACCCCTGTGTCAGTGTCACGAGCTCCAGTTTCACAGAAATTTGCCAAGCAGTATTCACCAATCAGCTGTAAGTATTATTATTATTATTGTTATTAATTATTTAATCTTTTATAGCTTCTGGTGCTCATATTTTCTTATATGAAGATGATACTTGGGTTATTAAGGGACAATATGATATAGCTATCAGTGATGATGAGGAAGCAAACTGGAACAATATACAGGGGAACCCTCCCTTTATTTGCTTCTTGTAATTATATTTGATTTGATTAAAATAAATATTACCAAATATATTTATAGAGTGGATTTCAGCCATTTCTCTCTGGTTCTGTCTCTAATTCTGTTTCTGGATCTGCTGCTATCTCTGCCTCTATCTCTGGTTCTGGTCCTGGCTCTGGTTCTGGCTCTACAAAGAAGAAAAATGAATTAACTACTCAGAAATTGGAACTGGCAAGGCTTTTAGATATTCCAGCTAATTTGCTCAACTTTGATGACAATAGTCTTCACACTAGCTATAGGAAATATTGCACTGCTATTACAGCCATTCATAAGCTTGGTAGTCTTTGCAAAACCAAAGCTTGGACTACAAGAAAGCCATCTCATAAAGAGATCATTGAGCTTTTCATAGGAAAGTCTATGTGGTATTCTCATTATGATCCTGCTTTTTATAAAATCTCTGAATATCCTCACATGAAAGAATGGCTAGAGGGTGGAGAGAATTCACCTGATGATATGGATATATGGGGCTTTCAAAAGACAGGAAGTTCTACTTTTAAAGACTTATTTGAATATTTGGAACCATCCAAAGTTAAGGAGAAAGGAAAAAAGGAGAAACAATCTGAAGGAGGAAAAGAGAAGGAGAAAGAGATAAGATGCAAAAGTATAAGAAAGGTTCTACTAGGAAGAGAAAGTAAAAATATAGTTGAATATACTCATTGATATGTAGCAGCTTTCATTCCAGTCATCTTTTCTAGGTTTATTCTCTATTGCATTTTAAGACTAGCAGCATTAAGTTGGTATTCTGCTGGCTTATTATCTTTGCAATGCTTCCTGTTGTCCATGCTGCTTCTACTGTGGATAATTTCCCAGATATATCATTTAACAATTTCAAGTGGTTCTTACATACAATGCTCTTTTACCACACCAGATATGTTATTAATGAGCAAAATCATAAAATTAAAAAAGGAACTACTACAGAGAGTGAGAGTGAAGAAGAGGATTAGGAGATGGAAATTTATAATATATTTTCTTCAATAGAAACACATCTTAGTTAAATTGATTAAGTATATATATGTAAACATATTATATAAATATCCTATATAATATCTAAGAATCTACTTGAACTTTACTTATCTCCCACTTAGATCACTCACACTCCACTCAGATTACTTGGACTCTGCTCAGATTAAGTAAGAAAAGTATTGACCAAGTATAAGTCATTAGTAGTGTTATAGTAGTCCAATCAGACTACTTGAACTGCTCAGAATCCACTTGGACTTCACTCAGACTATATAAGAAAATTATTCATCAAGTATATGTTATTAAATAGTTGTTGGAATATTGTAATTAGATTTACAAGTGAGCGCGATCCGGACCACACCCACTGTCATATTTGCATTTTTGTGGCTGGGTTTCATTTTGACATTTATCTAATTATGTAGATATTTCATATATAAGTAGTGTACATTCGAGATTATACACTATCTGTTTGCCTCACAAGCTCAGATAACCAACACAAGGCCGGCTGTAATCAAACCTACGCGCATTCAGCCAAGTGTACCTACGCGCCTACACTAAAGTCTATCTACGCGCATGATCTATGTAGTAAAGCGTCATATATAGTATACTGATAAGCATATTAAAGTAAGATTATAGTAATAACAATAAGCAACTTGTGCTGCTTTCAAATTTCAGTTCACACAGCACTGAAATCCGCTTTTTGAGTCTATCAGGATTACAGTGCAC
The DNA here is from genome assembly GCA_036936985.1 of Crucibulum cyathiforme. NCBI lineage: Eukaryota > Fungi > Basidiomycota > Agaricomycetes > Agaricales > Nidulariaceae > Crucibulum > Crucibulum cyathiforme. The sequence continues at coordinate 9,513 of JASFCW010000014.1, forward strand.
TCAGCACTGAAATTCAATCTAAAGGTCTGTATCGAAAATTGATTAGAAAAATTGAATGGTCTATCAATGATATTAGTTGGCAAAATACAGTGTTGAGCACACAATAACCTTGAAATCAAGGATTTTAGTGTCGAGAGCATTGAAATTGAATCTATAAGAAATACAGTGCTGAGAGCACAATTACCTTGGGTTCAGGAATTTGGGTGTGGAGAGCACTTTAATTGAATGTATAAATCTGTATCAAAATCGATTAGAAAAAATGAATGGTCTATCAATGAGATTAGTTGGAAAAATACTGTATTGAGCACACAACAACCTTGAAATCAAGCATTTCAGTGTGGAGTGCACTAAAATTAAATCTATAAGAAATACGGTGTCAAGGGCACTCTAATTAAACCTATAAGAATATGGTGTTGAGAGCACAATAACCTCGGAATCAAGCATTTCAGTGCGGAGTGCACTGAAATTAAATCTATAAGAAATACGGTGTCAAGGGCACTCTAATTAAATCTATAAGCAATATGGTGTTGAGAGCACAATAACCTTGGGATCAGGGATTTTGGTGTTGAGTGCACTGAAATTAAATCTATAAGAAATACGGTGTCAAGGGCACTCTAATTAAATCTATAAGCAATACAGTGTCGAGAGCACAATCCTAAAATCAAGGATTTCAGTGTGGAGTACACTGAAATTAAATCTATAAGAAATACAGTGTCAAGGGCACTCTAATTAAATCTGTAAGTAATATGGTGTTGAGAGCACAATAACCTTGGGATCAGGGATTTTGGTGTGGAGTGCACTGAAATTAAATCTATAAGTAATACAGCGTCAAGGGCACACTAACTAAATCTATAAGCAATACAGTGTCGAGAGCACAATAACCTGGGATCGGAATTTTAGTGTGGAGCGCACTGTAATTAAATCTATAGGTCTGTATCCAAAAGTGATTAGAAAAATGAATAGTGTATCAATGATATTAGTCGACAAAATACTGTGTTGAGCACACAATAAACTTGAAATCAAGTATTTCAGTGTCGAGAATACTGAAATTAAACCTATAAGAAATATGGTGCTGGGAGCACAATAACCTTGGGATCAGAGATTTTGGTGTGGAGTGTACTCTAATTGAGTCTAAAATCAATACGGTGTCGAGAGCATAATAGCCTTGGGATGAAGGTTTTTAGTGTCGAGAACACTAAAATTAGATTCATAAGAAATACGGTGTCGAGAGCACAATAACCTTTGGATCAGAAATTTTGGTGTAGAGGGCACTCTAATTACATCTATAACTAATACGGTGTTGAGAGCACGATGACCTTGGGATGAAGGCTTTTAGTGTGGATCGCACTGTAATTGACTTTATAGGTCTGTATCAAATAGATTAGACAAAATGAACAGTGTATCAATGGTATTAGTCGGCAAAATACGGCATCGAGGGCACACAATAACATTGAAATCAAGGATTTTAGTGTCAGGGGTACTCTAATTGAATCAATAGGTCTGTACTAAAATTGATTAGAGAAAATGAAGTCTCTTCACTTCCATTATCAATGGCTTCTAAATCATCTGGCATAAGTTCAGTGCACTCGACACTGAAATAACATTATTGAAGATTTCGGTGTTGATCACACTGTAATTATTTTCAAGAGAGATCGAGCTTACAGAGCACTGAGCACTGAAATAGCATGTATAAACAGGGCAGCGCAAGACGTAGTTGAAGGCAAAATACGCTCGCTTGAAAGTGGTTGTTCATGGTGCGCTCAATTCAAGCTTTTGATTCTTAAGATAATGGATCGAGTATATACTAAAGATGTGATATACAATATAAAGGTATATATATGTACAATAATTCTACATTAGTATGCTGGTTTTGAACCGGTAAGAAACAGAGCATTAAAATTGGACAAAGTCACGTACCAGATATATATACAAACTCCTTGTTCTTAGCTCTTCGTGGTACTCAAGAATAATGCATGCTTGTTAATATAAATATAAGCTATCGTTCATGTCAGCTACGCTCTTAAGTAGTAAGAGTATCGACTTACCTCCAGGCCTATGTACAGCTGTCTACTCATCGCACCCGGTCGTAGCATCGTGGCTTGAATGTTCGGTGTTTCCAATCGTTGGCGTCCGAATGCTGGGTGTGTCGAATGTAGCTGCTGTCGTTGTCATCTGGTATCGCATGCAGGCTGCCGATGTATGGGCTTTCCCGTCTCCCCTGGCGAAATATTCGCGCCGTGTAGTGCGGCCGCTGCTCGGTCTGCGATGAGTGTAATTCTTTGCTGTGTACCTGTATTAGAATTAAACTCAATCGAACGAATGCGAACCCACCATATCAGCACTCGCACGTCCCTCCATCTCCTAACGTCTAACATCACCGTGGACCCCTCCGCGATCAAAGCTCTTGTAACGGCGTTGTAAGCCTCAATGTAATCGCTTTCTTGTAGACCCGAATTCTTGCTGATGAAGACGTTCCTCCTTGGGATAACGATGGACGAAGACATTTTGATGTTGGGCGGAGAAGAGTGGAAAGAAAATACAAGTGCGCAGGATGCAAGTGAACGGCGAAGAAAGGAAATAGAATGATGTTGGGCAGAGGAGAGTGGAAGTGGAAAACAAGCACGCAGGCTGCGAGTGAACGGCGAAGAGAGGAAATCGAAGAAGATACATTTTTATGTAAATAAGCTCATGACGAAGATCAATTTAATGTTTAAAGCTAATTCGTAGCATCCTTCGACTCTACATTCACTAAAATTAAGTATAATTGCAAATCTGACTTCTTAGATTTGCGGAGACGTAGAAATAAGTGCACATCCACAGTTCCAATCAGGGTGGCATATGTCCCCGACTCGGTTAGAGTAAGTGATATCCCAATTAGGACGAATGCTGTAAATGCAATACCAATCTGATCAACGAGCGCAACCTAACTTGAATATCACGCTGAATATAACAATGTCATTGAAAATAGAGCGAATTGTATATACATGCACCAGTAATTATTCATTAATCAGTCTGCGAATCTTCAGTCGATTCCAGACTGACAAAAAGACTTTGGTGTATATAATTGCACTCTCTTGCGACATGTAGCTTACCAATTTCCGGATTCTGGCCAACCCACTGTTTCCACACTCCTCCGCACTAGAGTTGATTGATGATAGTCGTGGGTCAACAGTGACATACTCTGATAGTATCGTAGCCTCTGAGCATGCAGTATGATCTTCGTGAAAATAATCGATGAGGAACTGTGTATCTGTGAAGAACTCAGGCTCCCGGGTCATGCAGTACGGCCCAAGAGCACATGCGAAATCATAAACAATACGCTTGGGTGCCTTTTCAAACTAGTAATGATTGCCGAGGAGACATCATTTCTCCCTTCTCCTCGTGAGACGCAGTGAAATCCGTAAGTAGCTAATGTCCAAATCAAGACAGATGCTGTAACTGCAATAAAAATTCGGAGCTATGATTGACAACAGCCAGGAATGTTATCTTCTCATATTGAAATGTATGGAATAACCCGCATAATTTGGGACTTGATGATCGAGTGTGGCATAGCTTGAGTATCACGCTGAATGTAATACTGTTGTTAAAAAATAAAAGGAATTGGATATACACAGAACAAGTAATTATTTAGCAACCAGTTTGCGAATGAAGGACAAACAGGCTTCGACTGAATATTCAACATGCACACTCGTAGATTAAATAAATACAGTCAAGAAGTAATACAGAATGATGTGTAAGCCTTGACAGATAGCAGAATAAAATTACCTACTCCATGGACAAAGTTTCCCTCACCTCCGAAATGGTCACCTTCACGACAACTCCTTTGCCAAGTGCTGATAGGTAACGTGCTTCTGCCTCTTCTTCCTTCTTGTACTTCTCTACCATATTACCGGCAATGCCTAGAACATTGGCAGCAATGCCATTGCTTGAATAGAGTTAGCTCTCACTCAAAGGAGGTTAATTATAAATACGTACGATCCTGTGTAAACCCCCAGGTTGCGTCCAACGAGAACAGCATAGTATCACGCTGGTGTAACTGAAAGGAAGTGTGGATTAGATCGTGGATGACAGGGACAACGCTAAGGTACCTTCTGAAGACACCATCTCTTCATCTGCTATTTGATTGTCAGTCTACCGTTGTGGCGCCCCGGGATCTATGAGGTAAGTAGAACGTACTATTATTGCCATTAACGGCAGTGATGGGTGTCACCTCCTCAGTAACTCAACCTATATAAATTAGCTGTGGGTCTAGGAGCATAATTTCTATCTTACAATTGGGAATAGATGGCCCGGTAACATGGTCGGTGGGTGAAGATGACAAACAAGCCTCCGTGGAATTGTCTAGAAAGGAGAATTAGAAAAAGGTCAGACGATGCGATTAGAAAATACTTACCATGTAGGCTAGTCGGCGCAATAATTTGCTCAATTTTCTGCAAGGCTAAAATGGAGATGAATAAACGATCAATTCCACAGCTAAAAGTCATACTGGTATTTGCTTGCTCAAGAGCAGCATGGGCATCGTTCAATGCCACTGTAGTTGAAGCCAGCGCTAGCTGAATATCGCTGGTAGCAATGGCAGACGCATTCAAACGAGCCATGTCACAACAGAGGGGGGGGAAAAGTGGGGGCGAAATGGATCGTCAACCGGAGAGAGGAGAGCTTATAAAATATTGGCAGATTGGAATCTCATCTCAGAGCAGATCAGGACACATATAACAGAGTGATTATCGGGTGCAATTTTCCGGATCAGTGTGCCCAGAAATGCGAAGGCATTTGCAGAAATTCATGCGGCCTTTGAGGTACGATCACCCACAAATCCCGATGGATCAAAACCGATGTACCATGCATTGTTCGGTCACCTAAACAGTACCATTGTCTCCTACCGGAAAAATAGGAGGGGTACTCTATCACACAAACTCGAAATCCATGCCGTTGAGGCACGATCACCCACAAATCCCGATGGATCGTAACCAATGTATCATGCGTCGTTCGGTCACCTGAAGAGTGCCGTGGTCTTGTAGCAACAAATAGAGAAGGGCTTATCAAACAGTGTTCAGCGCACATTAATTACTCGCCAGCTACAATACAGTGCGCTCGGCACTGAAATACTACCTATAAGCGCGTATAAAGTATGCATAGCAATGTATTCGAGTCCCTTCTCTACAGTTTAGATGTTAACAAATCAAAATTCTATTTTAATACAACATCCTTATTCTCCTCATTACCCAACTTTGCTAGTTTCTTGAACGAGAATTCCGTCTCATCTATCCCCCAAACCGTGGATAGCACGTACAAATTCTCGATCTGCGTCTTCAACAGCTCCCTCGGCACCCCTTGACATCGATAGATATCGTCCAAAGTTAGTCCAGACGTTTTAGACCAGTTCTGGGTCACGAATGCCCTAATACGAGTCGACCAGATGTCCGTTCTGCCTGATTTCATACTTTCTCTGAAACTGAAGTTCCATTTCGAAGATGCGACCCACGTCTTCCAGAAAAAGAACTCCAGCAATGCGGTGTCCTCATCACAACCACAATGCCAAAATCCCTTTGGTGGCTCTTCGGATTGGGAGCCCCCTTTCTTCCCGCCCTTAGAGTTCGTACCTTCCTCAAAATAATGATATGCAACGCCTTCCACTAGGTTCCCTAATGCACCGTCAATCTTCTGCTGCTCTCCTTTCCTATGCTGATGCAGCTCATGAAACCGACACTGAGTTCTGTGATGAGTGGTCGAGAAGATATGACGGGCTAGCTCTCGCAACTTCGATGCAGCCTCCGGACAGAGTTCTTGTATCCCTCTGATTTTTTTCCGTATTCCGCAAGGAACCTCAGTACCGTTGTTAAGGTAAGCCCTTACAGCAGCGCTACATTGTCCTGTTTACTTGTTAGTATGATTTCATGAGGTAGACCAATACACACTCTGTAGTTCTGTTTGAGCTTCTGGCGACATGGTATCCCAGCTTTTCCCATCGTCGTCCTTCACAACATTATCCCCCAACCCATTCTCTAGCAACACTTTGTCAAGATTTGCTTCGCACTTCTGCAGCTGCACGTTCTGCTCCAGGGTGAGGGAGTCTTTTGAGGTTAGACGTTCCCAAACATCGATCTCGGTGAGCGTTAGTGCATCCACATCCCTCGTCAGATTTTCACTGCACTCTTCGCTATCAAGCTCCTCGAGCACTGTGAAAATTTCGGAAAACATCCCCCTTTTCTCTGCCATTTTATCCACCAAGTTGTATAGGGCGTTTTCGGCGGATGCAGATGAAGCAAGGCTAGACACCGTCTCCGAAGCTACGGCAGTGATTGTGGATGGGGGCAGTGTGGTAGCATTTTCGGGTGGCTGAGGGGTGCTGGGCTTGACGGCTGACGCTATATTGGCCATAGCAGCCTTCATATCGAACAGCAGCTTCTCGACGGTCTGTTCATGCTTAACCTTCTCCTTGTGAATGATAGAGCACCGCTTCTGTCGTTCATCAGCATGACTCTCTCTAGCTTCGCGTTTCTCATACAGAGCCTGACGGAGCTCGCCGTATCGATGTTCGGAGTTGATGGTTTTCCGGTGCAACCGCCCTTGTAATTGATCTCAGCATGCTTCGGAATGCAAATTTTCATTGCGCACCTTTGATCTCTGTCTTCTCTTTTACGTCTCTCTTGATGTTCCTCTTCACCTGCTCTTCCACGTCTTTCTTTGAGTTCCCCTCCACCTTTGTCTTGGGCAACTCCCCCCCTCTCTCCTCTGTCTCACCTGCGTCTTCACTCTCGTAAAAATGACATTCAATAATAAAATACTTTTACCAGCAGCGAGAGACTCAATCTCTGAACATACAGCAGCCTGAAGGCGGCTTTGGGCATTTTCAACAACTGCCTTCGCCTCTTCAAGCATTTCTAAACGAGCATATTTCAGCGTAAACATCATGATATTCAAGATTGATGACACTTACTGCGCGATGGTCTTCCCTTTTTCCTTGCCTTGTTTAACTTCAATAGCATTTGATATTCATTGACTGCCTCTATCACAGTCTCTTTCAGCTTCGCCACTATAATTGCTACCACAAAATGTCAGCTCGTACCAGCCTTACAAAATCAAAATCAATAATATTTACGATGTGGTTTTTTATTATCAGAATCGTTCATGAGGGATGGCTGGAATGAGCGCATAGGTACAACAGGAGGCAGAAAAGGGTTACGCGCGTAGTTGTGGAAAGCGTTGTGCGCGTAGTTGGAATAATGACAAATTAATTGCCCATTATCATGGTGACATGGGCTTATTCATACTGAATGGCCCGTTATTCAACCTATACACGTGCCTGACCGTAATCATGTACTTCACATGATCACGGAAGGAGCCGCTCCTGTTGCTCGCCTTCACCATGGTCAGATTATGATGAAATTAGACACAACTTTTGACTTACGTGAAGTAGAGATACATAGGCCATCCTCCTCTGTTTGTACTATCTATTACCGTATCCTCTTCACTATGATTTGAATTATCCTCTTCCATGGCAAGATCCTCCACTTCAATACCATGGGTGATTACCAGTCTGAAACAATTCCCAACCACTGCTTTCCTAAATTAGCAAGAGGAATAAAATATCGGGATAGAAATCTATACCGCGCAACAGTATCCACAGATCAGACTCAAAAGATCCGAGCCGTGGAACCCTTGTGATCCACTGTGTGGTTACTGCTAGATCAACGTCCTGCAGTGTCCCAACCGAAACAGATGTGTATTCAGCTGTCAATTGTCGATTCCCAACAAGGACCTCGGTTAACTCACCCGTGTGGAGATAGAGATGTCTATGACCTCACCATTCCTCAGACAAACAAATATTCTTGGCTCTCCTTCGGAAAAATTGGTATCTGTGGGATCGCAACGGCATCAAATATTCCATGATTTGCTTGACTGTATCACAAATTCATGCATCTAGTTATCCATGTGTTCATGTCTATCAGAAAGTACGTTTACATAGCAGATATATGTCAAACATATGGAGACGGTGATAGAAGAAAACAAAGGTGCGGCATAAGTGAATAAGACAGATTAAGATGAAAGAAAGAGGAAGAAACATGAAGCATGAAGCGCTCAAAGTCATGCGGAAGCAAGTTTTCAAGGATGGTGGATGGAGCAAATAAAGGAGAAAGAACAGATAGAGGCCTTCATCTATATGAGATAACACGACTCTTCTGTTGAAAACAAATTTGAAACAGGTGTGAGTTGGATGAAGTAGAAGTTTCATGAAAAGTTATTTTCACTTGCCTTTTGTTTCCCCGCTTCATGGGCCTCCCTCACCTCCTTGTGCATTCTGGGGCTCGAGTATCGAATGAAGCAAGTAGGGGTGGATGTTCGACTTTATCAAGTATCCAACGAAGCAGATGGGGGATGGAGGTGGGACTTTATCGAGTATCCAACAAAGTAGGTGGGGGAGCAGAGGTGAGAAAGGGTAAGAGAGGACGTAAGAACGGCGAAGCACTCAGAACAAGCAAAAGACAGAAAGTCGCACCATCATGTGATCAAATGACAATTCGGAAAGGATTAGGAGTCGAATTGGGATCATCAGAAAGAACTCTATCTTTAGCATGAGTATTGACCACTGCCAAAGTCTCAGCTAAGTACTCACTCAATTGGCAGTCCCACACAATGAAGGAATATAACGAAGAAATATAATTGGAGCCCCATTGTTTGAGATATAATGTGATAATGATCAGAAAGGATTAGGAGTCGAATTGAGGTCATCAGAGAGAATTATATCTTTAGCATGAGTATTGACCACTGCTAAAGTCGAGGTAGGATGGAACCAGTAGTGACACAAAAGCTGTATGCATAATGTATTGAAACTAAAGATCTACGTGAAGAAATATATTGAGAGATCTATTGTTCTAGATACTAGTTAATAGTTAAAGTGTGATGATACGTGTAAAGTCTGCCAAAGTTAAAGCAGAATGTATTCTGCTACCTGTGCAACCGTACCTTACAAAGATAATATATATGTCATGGATATCAGCTAAATACTTGCCGAAGTATATTGGAAATGTTGTCCAAGTTGTAGTGTGAGGTACATTTAAACTCTGCCATCGTTCATTGTTCACCGAGAGTATATATATATTCTGTCCCACTGTGAATGTAGCATTACCAGCTATAATAAGTATTCCACGTAGATCAGCTAAGTACTCACTCGATTGGTAGTCCCACACAATGAAGGAATGTAACAAAGAAATATATTGGGGGACCTGTTGTTCGAGTTATAGCATGACAGTACATTTAAATTTTGCCATCGTTCATCAGGAATATATTCAGTTATCGTTATCAGTGCCACCGTGCATCAAGTGATAATAATATATACAGATAGCATCTCATCTGTTTCAATGGGAGTGTTAAATCACTAGAGTGAACACAGTGGACAGGCCCGTGAAACATTGTTCGAGCTATACTGTGATGGTACATCTAAACTTTGCCATCGTTCATCAGGAATATATTCAGTTATCGTTATCAGCACCACTGTGCATCAAATGATAATAATATATACAGATAGTATCTCATCTGTTTCAATGGGAATCTTAAATCATTAGAGCAAACACAGTGGACAGACCAGCGAAACATTGTTCGAGTTATACTGTGACGGTACATTTAAACTTTGCCATCGTTCATCAAGAATATATTCAGTTATTGTTATCAACACCACCGTACATCAAGTGATAATAATATATATAGATAGTATCTCATCTGTTTCAATGGGAGTGTTAAACCACTAGAACGAACACAATGGACGGTCCCGTACAATTCTCACTTCTACTGAGCACGGAATGGCAATCATTGACAAATAGTGAGAAACCTGACTTATAAGGAAATAAAAGCGAGAAACAGTGACGGATATGGGAATGGCAATCATTGATCAACAATGAGAAACCTAGCTTATTAGGAAATAAAATGGAGAACCAGTGACGCATAAGGCAATAACAATGAGAAACCAGCACCACATCCCTTGCTGGTACATCATGGACAAAGATCAACAGCGACGGGAACATCAACGTTTGAACTCTAGCAGGTATTATTATAAGTAATACCTATACCATATGTTCTTTGGAAGGAGCTAATAGAAACCTGGGTCTAGAAATCATGCAGTGAACAAAGCAAAAAAAAGGGAACAGATGCGGAAGCGTCATTCACAGAAGTCAACTGCTATGGAAGAATGCCCTTGCACCTCTAGGGAAATATGTGCAGACTCTCTTCTGGCGTCCAAAATATATCCCAAATCGACCGAAGTAACAAGTTTACGACTTCCTTCAAGCTCAGAATATCAAGGTTTCACTCTATCACCTCATGTGCTGGCCTCTCAAAAGTATCGAACTTATTCGTATCCGACCCCTCACATCAATGCTTCTGGAAGGTGAGCTGTTACTAGCACTATATGTTTTATTAAACTCATTGATAAGGTCAAGTTCTACTAAACTTGATGGCCTCTGTGATTCACCACCGAGTCTCACTAACTCTGATATGGAAGCCATAGAGGAACTTCAAACCGTGAAGAGAAAAACAGAGACATCCCTTCTTCCTCAATTCAAAACCAAGGTCGCACGTGAAAGGTTGTTATAAAATTTAATTGCTTATTTATTCGTTACCTACTGACAAGCACGCGTATTCTTACAGAGTTTTAGAGTGGGTGTTCTTAAGTAATCCTACCAATCCCAGCGATGTGGACAAGCCTCTAAGCTATAATCGTTGGGATGATATTTTTGAAGAAACTGATGTCAAAGAAATGCTGCTGGGAGCTTTTGAAAATGAGGGGAACTAAATACATATTAGCATTATTGTATTTTGGACCTTAGTGCTTTTGATTCATTAGTAGATATAATGCAGAACCTCAAAATTATATAAATATAACATGTCAAAATTCACCACGAGCCGGTAACATTCAAGACATAAATGGGGAGGTGATTGAGAAAACAAAATTCCTCGAGTATCTCATGCTGATGTCATATGACAGGAAGAAATCTCTTTTAATGCCTGCGGAAAGATCAGCCACAACTAAGGAGTCTTTACACAAGGAACACGATCTCCATCATTCCTGCTAATAATACCAGCCGACGAGGAGTATGTCAGTTTGCTTTGGCCGCATGCTGATGAGACTGACGCGGTAACAGCTCTACAAAGAGCCTTGTGCCGACAAAGATCACATGCAATGGCATAAGGTTTAATTAGACTATTTTACTTGGCTCCAGTTTTGGGCTCTTGGACCATGTGGAGTTACTGCCCAGTTCGAAGCTTCGAGGCCCGCTGCAAGAGCGCATCAAGTGGGCCAATGTTCAAGCAGGGTGGGGCCTTGCAGGTGATATTAGCCGGATCTTCTTGGAAACTACGAGAGAGGCATTAGCCCCTGAATTGTACAGCTCATTCGGTGCGTGAAGGTGAAGGACTAGATCAGTACAATGTGGTAGAAAAGTTGATCCAGTGTTACATACGTAGCTAAGATAAGAATTTGATTGATAGATACGAAGCCGTACAAAGTTGCATTGCAGAAGTTGGGGAAAAGGATTGTAAGGGAACTGAAGCTTGATTTTGGGCCTCATCAGTACAAATGAGGCCCTTATAGTTACTTATACATGTAAATAACTAACTAGAATGAGTGAATTGGTCCAACTTGCGCTTCATGTTGGCTTTCTCGTACTCAGATTTTTCAAGAGCCTGTTCAGTGATCTTGAGCCTGTGATGGAGGGCTTGAGCTTCAGTCTGGTGAGCTGTGAGCATGTCAGAGTAGCAGTTGTCAATGAGGTCAAGGATCTCTACTATCTTGTCGGGGGCCTTGCAACGAAAGCGAGGGGTAGTGTACGAGATGAATGGGGCCCGTGCGGTTGGATGTTGTGTGACAAACATTGCCCACCCTCCAGTTTGGTAGCCTAGAGATTCAGTCTGCATAGAAAAGGGGTATATTAGAGAAGCATTAAAAATTGATATGGATCAGAAATATAACGAACCCTCTCCACTATACTGTTGCACAATTGTTTGAAACGATCTCCAATTTTTGCAGGATCGTCCAAAGGCGTACCAATATCTGTCGTACGAAGAATATCTAAATTATGATTTATTAGGTATAGATCAGAAATTTTGAGACATACTATAAGGGATGTTTCCATGCTGAGCTCCCTCAACCCATCCAAAGTAAGGGTCTGCGAAGGTGGGACGGCGACATTTTTGTTTAGAGGGAAGGCAATTGTTTTCACCTGAGTCGTCAATGACATTGTTTACAGTAGGCTAAACATTAGAAACATCTGAACGAAGATAAAAATGTAGGGACATACTTGATTATTTCCTGAGTCTTCTACAGATGTAGGCTTAAAATTCACAGAAGATAAATAGACGGAACCGAGTATAGAAATAAGTAAAACACGTACTATGGAGTCGTTTTGCGCCTCACTTCTGGATTGATTGTCGAGCCAAGCACATCCTGCTTTTGTACATTTGCACCTTGACTGAAGGGGCCTTCCCTCACACTTATTACAGTGTCTAGGGGCACGCTGTTTTGATGTTTTATCTCGGACGATGGCGGTGGCGGGGTCTGGCAGATGACAGGCACTACAGCGGGGTGTTGGAGGGGAGTCTGAAGAAACAAGTGGAGATGGGGAGTTCGATGGATGACGGGAGCTGCTGCAGGGAGTTCGAGGGTAGTCGGAAGAAACCATTGGCGACGAGGAAATTGATGGAAAGAACAAAACAGCCAGTGCTACCTCTGTTAAATCACGGTATCATCCGGGGAAAAAATGATGACAAACGGCTGATAGAGCTTTTTCATTCCACTGCTCGTTACTTTTGATCACCATGGCATCTAAGAGGAAGCTTCCCCCTCCCCCTCCTTCCCCCCGACGTCAAAGAAATATAGTAAAGCCTCCTAATGAGCAGCGTAAATTTAACGTCCGAATAGAGGATTGTGAGAAAGTATTTGTTTCTCCAGTGAAGTAGAGACGCAGGGAGGCGTCGAAACAAATAAATCAGAATCGAATTGCTGCTGGAAAACTACGGACTACGTAGCCTTCAACTCCCACTCCAGAAATTGGGAGATATATACCCAGGGAGGATGAAGTAAACTGTTGCTCTTCGCCCATAACCACAGAACTCGACGACGGTGCCAATTGGTTCGGGGGAAGTACTGAGGAGGACGGTAATGATGGAAGTATGATTGATATTGAATCTATTGTACTGCAAGAACCAATCACCTATGACGCACTGGAGAAGTCTTACTTGATATACTTGAGCGCAGTGTTTTGTGAAGAAGCTGGTTTCTTCCAAATTGCTGATCGGCTCTTCGTCGTCGCTGCATGGGATCACAAGAAAGCTAGAATCGTGGTATTCATTACCCCCCGTATTCATTAGTATAGTGAACTGATTTATGATTGTTTAGCCCGGATGGTATCACCTTCAAACCTCAATTATTGGAGAAGAACACATTGTTATGTGTGGATGTCCTTATAGCGAGAAAAATGAGCAGATTTGTGTTCATAAGAAGTTTATGGAAGATTTTAGGGAAGATAAATTTCCCCCAGACGGCTCATTATCTTGTAGGTGCTAAGCTGCGTTTCTATTTTAACACATGCTCATAAATTGTCCAGGTGATCCCGATTTTTCCTCTCCTGTCCTTTTCTGTCGGGAAAAGGCGATGGATGGCAACAACTTCCATAACGTTTTCTCTGTATCCTCTTCAGGTGGTGGCAGGAGGAGCTTAATGAGCCGTGTTATCATTTCCCATATTGGAGACGACAGCAGCTCGGGAAGCTGGACATGTGTAAAGGATAAATATATGAGCTGCTGTTCTCATATTGTAGCCGCAAGAGTCTGCTGCAAAAATTAGTCAAGGTCGATCCAAAAGCTACGGATACAAATCTCGACATGGAGGCCATGGATCATGGAGGTAAGATTGAAACGCAGTTTCTACGGGCGATGCTAATTTCTCTACAGTTCCTATGAGGAGAAGGGCCATTCGCCGTGAAGACCCTATCTCTTATAAAATGCGTCCACCCCCTGCTTGGGCTCGTATACCTTCTGATATCACATATGATTATCCTAAGCTAGAGCTCTCGGAGAAGGATGTCATCCATTTAGATACCACCTCTTCCTGCTGTTGTACAATGCCTCGACCCCTCTTCAATTCGTCCAAACCCACCGAGCTGCGAGATTGTACATTGTACGATATATTAGGTTCCCAAAAGCTGGTTATTGAAGTTCAGTGATGCCATTCGTGTCGGAGGCGATTCATTGGCCCTGATTGCCGGGAATTTTCCATCTTCAATGCAAATAGTCGTTTACTCTTCACACACCGACTCCTTGATGATTATACTGCATTCTATACATCTTCGGAAACACCATTCACATCATTTGTGACAGCAGTAGGGAAGAGATACAAAGGAAATGGGCCTGATGCGAAGTTCGTCTCAGAGGATGCCTTCCGTGCTGCTTGGTTCGGTTATGTGAGGCTTCAGGATATGAAGGACGATATGACATGCCCGAGGTGTGGTCCTAATCCAGAAACCACAATATGGGATGGTGTTACACTGGTGTTCAACAGAAAACATCTGCTTCCATCTCTAGAACCGCCAACTGCCCTGCATGAAACAGCCCTCATTCGTGATAAAACGAAGTACATACGTAACCAGCAGTGCATCCCTCATAGAAAGCTGCGGCTTAAAGGTAAGAAGATCTTAAATGGCCCTGCTTTGCACACTGGGTGGGAGAAGAAAATGCTAGAGGATGAAGGTAGCGATGATGGAAGCTCCGAGGATGGTGACGAGGATAGCAATGATGACACGGCTACTGCAAAACAGAAGGCTAAGCAGTTGAAATCGGACAAGAAGATTCGAACGGAGAAGTTGCAGCACCTTGACAAGATCCCCGAAGTCGCTTCAGAACTGAGCAAAATAGAGCCTTCTTTGGGGAAGCTATTTGAGGAACACTTCTGCGTTGAAAATTTTATCTGGGGTTGTCCAGTGGTGCAGGTCTATTATAAATTATTTCAACAAGTAAGTCCTACACTTTCCACCTCCAACTCTTGTTTAATTTTTATGCAGATGCTATCGGAGAACTCTGTTCTGGCCATGATCCCAGGACACGCTTTTTGTGCTTTAAGAGCGTTTAACTCCAACCCAAGCATAAAGAATGCTTCGGCACTCGTGGATATTCCATCCATTCACAAGGTGTTAACATATGAAAACAATGTCCTTGGCACGGTGTCATTGAACATGTTGCACGTATGTCAGTGGCTGGAGTGTTGTGCACAGGAGACTCTATCTTCTTTGACAGTCCATGTAGCTCCAGGTATCGACACTACTATACCGCAGGATAAGAACTGGTATGAGGTATGTATTCTATCTGACATTATCAGTACCAGAACATAAATATTCTCTTACTAGACTGGTGCTTGCTACAGTATGCCACAGATTCAACTGCGCCCTAAGTATCCTTTACTCGCTCATGATCAAGTCGTCGATAAACCGGGGAAAAAGCGCGCAGTATGCTCTAAGTACTACAACAAATATGGTATACAGAGACAGACTGGTGGAATCATGGGAGTCTGGTGCTCGCACAGCATCTCTTATGGATTTCACTGCATCCCACGAGGAGAAGGGAGAAATGATGTCTTCTCGGCGATCATGACTAGGTTTGAACGGGCACCCAAGCGTATTATTTATGATTTTGCATGTGCTCTTGGGCCATACTGCATGACCCGGGAGCCTGAATTCTTCGCAGATACACAATTCCTGATCGACTATTTTCACGAAGAAGATCATACTGCATGCTCAGAGGCTATGATGCTATCTGAATATGTCACTGTGGACCCACGGCTATCATCAATTAACTCTAGTGCAGTGGAGTGTGGAAACAGTGGATTGGCTAGAATCCAAAAATCGGTAAGCTATATGTCGCAAGAGAGGGCGATCATATACACCAAAGTCTTTTTATCGATCTGGAATCAACTGAAGATTCGCAAGCTGGTTGCTAATTAGTTACTGGTGTTGTGTGTACTCTGTTTATTATATTTTCAAATGGTTATTTTATTCAACGCTATATTCAAGTTATTCGAACATGAAAAGACATCATACTGGCTGCCATCAATCACAGGTCCAAATTTGTATTGCAATTACAGCATTCGCCCTAATCGGGATACTAGCTACCCTAACAGGGACATATACCACCCTAGTTGGGACAGTGGCTATGCACCATTTCTACGCCTCTGCAAATCCAAGAAGGCAGATTTGCAGAATGCACTTAATTTAAATTCATTTAGAGTCAGAGGAAGCCATAGAATAGCGTTAAACTTTAAAATGATCACCATCATGAGCTTATTTACATCAAATCGAATATCTCAACTTTCTTTCTTCATCATTCCTTCACATCCGCCATCCCGTTTTCCTGCCTCAACTCTCTCTCCCTATATTCCTTCAAGATGTCTTCGCTACCCATAGTTATCCCAAGACGTATTGTTTACGTCGCCAAAAATTCGGGCCTACAACGAAAGGACTACAACGATGCTTACAACGTGGTTACGAGTGCCTTGATCGCGCAGGAGGCAACAGTGATGTTGGACGTTAGGTATTGGTGGGACATCCGAGTCCTAATATCGTGAGTACTGTCTTCATCTCATTGAGTTTTATTCTGATGCAAATACGCAGGAGAGGGTTGCATTCATCGCATACCAAGCAGCGGCCTCACTACACAGCGCGGATATTTTGCCAGGGGAGGTCGAGTAGCAAGTATATCGGCAGCCTGCATGCAATACCAGGTGAAGACGACAGCAGCTACATCCGGCATACACTCCATACGAACACTAATGTTTGGAAGCACCGACAATTCTTGGCAAATCGCTACAACCGAGTGTGATGATTAATAATTGTATAAAGGCTCAGCAGTAAGTCACTATTCTTACTGCTTAAAAGCGTAGCTGACATGAGTGATAGCTCAACGTTGTATATAATACCTTGGTACGTGGCTTTTCCGAGTTGTAATGCACCTTTTCTTACTATTTCAAAGACCAGCACATCATTGTAGAATTATTGTAAATATACCTATATAATATATCTCTACACCATATTTCACTATATACCTGACCCACTGTACTTGAGAATATCATTTTGAACAAGTCATTTAAATGCATCGGAGAAGTTCAAAATTATTAATAGGCATTATTTACACCCATCCCGATGATTTATACATTTAATATTTAGATCTATGAACTGGGGCATGCATTCCGTTGTTCAAAACAACGGAATGTCGGAGAAGTGGCCCGGCTGTTTCAACCAATCATAAGCCATCTTGACAATTGCCAGATGGTTAAATTTGGGAGATGAACGCCTGCGGTTAACTCTCTCATCCTTCTGTCACCACCGCCGCCACAACATTGTGTGCCCCTCCTCTCCAATAGAGATGTGGGCCGGTGTGCTCTTCCATCACAAACTCTGCCTGTCCACCAAGACAATTCATAGTGACGCGAAGAAGAGAGCAGAGACCGAGGAGGAGAGGAGGAGAGAGTGAGGAGGATGGCGAGGAGGAGGGGGGCCGAGGAGGATGAGACCGAGGAGGAGGAGAGTGAGGGGAATGATGGGAGGAGGAGGATGAGGAGAAGGAGGGCGGGGAGGAGAGGAAGACGATGGATGAGGGGAGGCCAATGAGGATGAGAATGGGAACGAGAAGGACGACCACGCACTCATTGTGACATTGGGCACGTCCTGACTGCCTGCCCATCTTCCTTTGAGGTTGGCCACACCCTGTCCACCTGCCCACGCTCTCCTCCTCCTTCAACATTGAGCACAGGCATGCCATTCCAATCCACCTAACTCTCCTTCAACGTTAGGCAGGGGCATGCCATGCCTATCCACCCACTTCCTTCAACGTCGATGTATGCTGCCCACTCACCCCACTTCCTTTGACATCAGCTCACGCCAGCTAATCCGCCCTACCTCCTTCAACATCGACGCATGCTGCCCACCAATCCCACCTCCATGTCGTCGACGCATACTGCACATTCACCACCCCTCTCCTTTGACATCAACGCATGCTGCGCACCCACCCCACCTCTCCTTTGACATCAACGCATGCTGCGCACCCACCCCACCTCTCCTTTGACATCAACGCATGCTGCGCACCCACCCCACCTCTCCTTCGACGTCGATGCATGCTGCTCATCTGTCCCACCTCTCCTTCGACGTCGACGCTTACTGCTTATCTGTCCCTCCTCCTTCGACATCAGCGTACGCCAGCTCATCACCCCACCTCCTTGACGTCGACATATGCTGCACACCCACCCCACCTCTGCTACCCTCACCCTCCCATTACCCTCGCCCTCTCATTACTTTCGCCCTCCTACTACTCCTTTACCTTTAATATTAGTTTATTCCAATTACCTTGTACAATAGTTAATGAATTAATAGATTTGTTTTATCTAGTATACAAAGAAATTACTAAGGATGAGTGAAAGATTGAAGAATAGTAAGTAAAATGTAAATGTATCTTTAATTTTAAATGTAATATGATGATACTATTGTAACCAGAAGAAGGATTAGTTTTACTGACTAAGATATCTTTTAAATAATTAATACTATTTTATGCTCATTTTAAACTGAGACATGTGGGCTCACTGCAGACAATGATGAGATCTGGTTCACCATGTGATGTTACTGCTGGGGTTGGTTGGAATAAAAATAGAATTCTAGAATTTGTCTTGTTTTGGTAAATGGCGCGAGAGGAGAGCAATGATGACGGTGATGACAGGCCCTGAAAGGATTGATGGTGGACGTTGATGGCTGGCCTAAGTATAGATTGCATTATGGTGTGCTCAACACTTAGATTTCTCATTTTGGGTATACTGTGTGCTCAACACCATATTGCACCAACTAAAATCATTGATAGTCCATTTACTTATTCTAATCAATTTTGATACGGACCTGTAGATTGTATTACAGTGAACTCAACACTGAATTTAAATACCATTGATAATGGAAGTATAGAAGATTCAACTTTTCTAGTACATTTTTTATATGTAGTTGTAGTCTTGTAAATAATATTTCAGTGCTGAGTGCACTGTAATTTCACTAGCAAGACATTAGAGTGTACTCAACACTGAAATCTTCAGTTTTGAGTTTATTGTGTGCTCAACACTGAATTTTAAAACCATTGATAACAGCATTAAAGAGAATTTCTAATTTCTAATACATTTTCTATATGCACTGATAGATACTATTTTAGTGCTGAGTA